>VDFB02051117.1:0-250910 GCA_007258455.2 Sequoia sempervirens
GCATGGTTGGTTAAGGGCTTTGGGTTCGTCCCATATAGGTCTCGAGGTCGACTCATGCTCCTGAATGAAATTAGTGTGGGTCGTTTTGGGCGCCGCTTCCAGAGGACTAGTCTCGCCTCCTCCTTCCCCCAAAACCTGGCATAAAAGGACTAGTCTCGGATCCGTGAAGGTTATCAAAAAAAGAAAAGAAAAAGAAAAAGTCTAATAAATTTAAATGTATGGATGGTATTTAACAATGTTCATTATTTTTTTAAATCATTTTGCAAATTACTGTTGAGTCATGGAAAACAAGTTTAAGCTATTGATTAATAATCAGATAATACTCAATTTCTTTAAGGAAAAAATCTAGATTTGTCTAAGTTTGCATGCATCCATGCACAAACACTTACTCTCTAACATATTAATATACATATAGTTTTATATCGGCATAATCTTTGAACCTTCTTTAGGTGAAGTGCTAGTAGAGATATTTTTCTAAGAAATTATTTAATTGTTAATCTATGAAAGTTATAATAATATTTAAATATAAAATATTTTATCAATTTAAAGTTGAAACAAACATTAATCTTATCATCACATTTTACTATTAATCTTTAAATATAAAATATCTTATCAATTTAAAATAAGAAAAGCCGAAAGCAAAGAGATTATTACTATCTTTTGTCAAATCATTCTCATAAACCACTATTAAATTTTGTATTATATATCACTGGTGTGACATTTAGATTGGTTCTTTAAAGACTCAAATATATCCTTAGAAGTCCAAAATATAAACATTAATCTCCATACTTATTTTTCAAAGTAAATATCAATCCATTACATTTACTTTTCAAAATTACATTTTAATTTATCTACTCAATTAATTACATTTTAATTTATCTTTTAGTATAAGAAAATTTATGTAGAAGATATTTTATACCCCTGCATCCACCGTACCGTTCAATGAAGATTGGGTGAAGTGATCACCATTCAATCGTCGGGTCAAACAAAGGGGATTCGAGGGTTTTTATGTCTTATTGCCATACTCCTCAGATTACGATCATGATTCGTGTCGTGTATTCGTTGTCTTCGCATAATACGTACCTAATAACATTGATTATCAATATAAATAAACTTTGGAACGGAACACGAAACAGGGGAGATTAAACACGGGAGATTAAGAAAGTAAAACAAATGTAGGGCAAAGTACTATTGAATTAAAAATTGATTCGATTATACATGTTACAGTTCAGTGATTGAATAAAATAGTCTGATGTACAACCAACGGAAGAATCGCTGGGAAATGAATAATGAATGGATGAATCGAAGGCGTCCTCATGGAGAAAGCTTAAAAAGTGATTCAACCAGAAATAAAATTTTCATAGCAATGTAAACCATCAAATTCGGGAGCAAAAACCAGTCCTCCGCTGCGCTTTCTTGAAGGCCTCTTTTCGTCTGCGCCCAATTCCTTTGCTTCTCCCTTATGATGCTGTGGAATTTCAAAACTCTGCAAACCAGAATCATAATTCTGTCAGAAAACAGAAGAACAATCAAAGTGAAAAAGAAAATAATAAAAGCAATAATTAGGTATTGGTGTTACATTGGGATGGATGTGGCGGTAAGCTCCCACTGCCGCAGCTGCAGCTGCAGCTGTTGCGACTGCCATCAGAGGCGTTGCAAACGTTGCCATCCTGTGTTCGTTTATTCCCTCAATTTACACGCTACAGAGGGGCAAAATAGTTTATAACCCTAATTACAGATGAAAGCTTTGAGAAACAATCGTGTCGCCTTTGGCAAGAATACTAGCGGATTATATAGCTACAAAAATTCTGAAATCGCTGTGCAATTGTGTAGAACTTTCGGTGAACAATTTGTTCAAAAAAGGTCGGCTTGACGCGATGTTGAAGGGGTCAGGGATTATCGAAGCGTGGTCAAAATCTACACGAAATTTGAAGATGTTTCTCGTCTTTTTCTAAATTTAGGTAAGACTTCAGAGAATCGTACACACTTTCCTAGCCGCGTATGTTATTTTTTATTTAAGATTTAAACTAGCAGTTTCATTTATAGGAGGTTCAGGAGACACGTTTTTAGGGAATTAAAGATAAAATTCAAATGTATTTTAATATTATATAATTAGTATTATATGTTTAGAGAAGGTTAAAAAAGTAATCAAGTTTAATCTCCATAATATTTAGTAATCTTTTACAAGATTCATGCTAAGTGTCTATGACTTTTAAAGTATTGAAGAGACTCTATTTTGAGATTCACAATGAGCCACTATGATGTCGAAAAGACAATGTAAAATTAGTGTTTCACTCTCTAATAATTCATCTTTGTTGGTAGATGGTTTAATGGTTTCAATACAAGAAGACAAGTACTTCATTCAAAGAGAATTTTCCTTGAAAATAAGTACTATATGTTTGTAGATACCAAAAAAAAATGGTCATTCAAACACGAGTGTGACAATGAAATGACATAATAAGAAAATCTATTAAATTTAGCTATCCTACAATACATATTTGGCTATTTCTAATGCAATAAGCTTTGCAATAGCTATCCATGCTTGTGCATTTTTCATAGTAATTTTTTTTCTAAAAAGGATAGAAAAGATTAAAATATAATTACAAATTAATAATTTCTAAGCTGCAAAGAAATGTCTTGATTTTGAAACATGAAAATGAAAATGATGTCCAAGCAAAACAAATACTAAAATATGATAGAGGACCAATTCATTCTAGTTGCTAGAGAATATAACTTCGTTATACTTATTTATTTTTCAAAATGACAACATCAAGAAAATTAGCATGATGAACAACAAGGTTTTCATAGCTTTAAAATGAGATTCACATGACAATATTTGCTAGACCATAATCATGTTGAGAATTAATTGGAAGCAATTTTCCATGCACATTGGTCTTTTCCACTATAATACATTGGAATGGTCTTCAATAATACATTCTATCGGGGCCTTATTAATAGGTCATGAATTATGAATTCTAATATTTTAATTTTTGAGTTTGAATTAATTAGCTACTTTCATTTATCATGGTTAAGAAAAACTAGAATAAAAAGTGTTGTATCAAACCATGGGGCATCAATTAGTGAAGTAAATGGATTAATAATTAAGTTTTATGGACATATTTCTCCTAAAATTTAAGAGACATTCCAATGAGATATATAGAGAGAGCCATAATGTCTTGGTCATCATATAGGCATACTTGAATATCATCATTGAAGACAAGGTGATTTGAAGAGTACTTTTCCAACAATGTAAAGGTGTTGTGATTAGGAAAGACTTCAAACTATCACAAGAGTATATTTTTTTTAGTTTCCTTAAGATCTTGTAAGTTAAAGCTATAAATAACATAATATGAATTAATGCTCTAAGGTTCATAATTAATTGATTAACAAATATTATACATATATTATTTCTTCTAACAAGTAAACATTGTATATTAGGTTCTAAGTGAATATAAAAGTATTGCGAAAAAATAGTGTTGGCAATTCATTATTAGTTATTGTAGGGAAAATTCTACAATAAAAATTAGACCATATTCTTAACCTAATTTGAAAAAAAATCTTAAGTTTGAGATTCATTTCAATTAAAAGAAGCCTAACTCCTCCTAACCCGAATAATAACTTTCTCTCCATAAGATTGTTTGAAAGCAAGCTTGAGCTCATTAATAAGATCCCCATATTCAATGAGCACATAATATATAATTAGAAAGTACAAGTGCTATGTAAACTTGGGCCACATAATAAAAGTAAATATGAAATGATTTTCTAGTCAAGAATAAAACTTGGCCTATAACATATCTTTGCCTAAGTCCTATGTAGAATTCATCATTCAACTATGTTTCATTGATGGTCCCAACATAAATAGTTACTAGAAAGCACTGCTCACATACAAGTTGTCAAACCAAACTCAGTGTCATATATGGCTATCATGTAACATAATTTTGATCCCCATGATCCAAAATTTATTTTACTCCAAAATTTAGTGTAACCTTTTGAAACATACATAAGAAAAGGAAAAACTATTGATACCTTTACATAATATCTCAATAACTAAAATCCATTTAACAAAAAATGAATTAATGTGATACAAAATTTAATAATATTTTTATTCAAGTTTTATTCAACTGATAGCTACAATCATTTAATTTTATTAATCACTAATCAATAATATAAATGGATAACATCCTCAAATAATAAAGATACTCCAAAATAACATCTATTATTACCAAGACTGAATACCTCTAAAGGATGAACTACCCAAATTTTGTATAAAGAACAAGTTTTCCAACAAGAATTCCTATTCCTTCATAATAATTATTCATAACAAACATGTCAAATGAAAAATCAAAAATTCTAATAGTTAACATAGCTAAGATAAACAAATATAAAAAGTTGGAAAGAAAAGAAACATGGAAATAAATAAATTATAAAATGTGCCCTTTATAGTCCATATGGTGAAAATATTAATGCATGAAAAATCAAGCTATTTGTGTGAGATTTTCTTAGCATCCAAGATCTCCAAGTCTAAAAATATGTTCACCACCAGTGACAACAATGATCTTACATTTCTATTCAGACGAATTCTTCGAAACATGAGATCGGACAATTACCTCAGTTAAATAGTTATTTCATCTGTGAACAAGAGACAAAATAAATTATCCAACTTGATAACATGAGCACATGATATATTTATCATCAAAGACAATATATGATTCAATGAACATGTCAGTGCCTACAATGTAGAGAGCGTATTATAAGGTACCCTATTATTTACCTGATAAATTAGGCACTCCAACTTAAACGATATTTACAAGTTTCCATAATAGGAATCGAAAGGAGAGGTAGGCTCACAACCTCCAACCCTAGGCTTGAGGAGAATGGATGTGGGAGTGAGAGTGGATGTGCGGAGAGAAGCTTCAACACAAGAGAGCTCTAATTGTGGTAGATATTTTTTTCCCTTGCAGCTACGACTGCAATCTGCCACCTTGCCCAAATGTAGACCTACTTCTTGTTTTGCCTCTCTGTTCCCATTCGGCCTTGAGCCTTTTCATATTTGAATCCAGGAAAAGATGAAACATCCTAAATTATTTTGAAGGCCAGCCTTATAAATTTCTGTTAACTGCAATTTCATCTTTGTTATAATACTCTTCACAGTCTTCTTTCGTCCCTGTATACAACGATAGCTTAGAAAATTATCTAATTCTAAAACTTTAAGATTCTTCTAAATCATGATAAATGGAAATATTAAAGTAGCTATGTATTATAATTTCCAATCACTTGTGCAAGATTCACTGGAGCATAATTGTTTCCCAACACACAGACTTAGAGGACTACGGAGTGATTGAGAAGATAAGAATAATATTTCTGCGACTTAATAATGTGCATGAAAAACTCAACTTGGGTGCTCAGCTTTAGAAATCCATGTGTCAAAACCCCCCCTTCCTAATATTGGAAAAATTATGCCTTGAGATGTTGTCATATTACGTGTTGAATCATTTAGTAGATTGTAAGGAACTAGAGATGGAAGGTATAAAATTTGGGCTGCATAAATCAGAGAATCGAAAAAATTCTTGGATATTATTTTGAGCTTTGCTTAATGAATCACAATGTCCAACTACATGGAGATGGTTCATGCCTTCCAACTTTATTACCAATAAACTCACTTCAATTTTTTCCAGAAGAGAACCTTCCATATGGGTGACCAGGTCAATTAACAACATAGGGATATTTCTATGGTGAAAGAAAGTTGGAATTTACAGGAACGTTGCCTGTGTCTATAGATGAGTCTCCACATACAAAAATAGCACTTTCTTGTTTTGCACTACATATATCCACATACAATACAATAAAAACCCAACATAAATCCAATCGTATAAACATTTCAGTTGCATACAAGGTACTCTATTCATAACCTATGCAATATTGTGAGTAAATTACCAACTACACTAAATGTCCATTGCCAATAGCAACCATAGCATTTTTCTTTGCTTAGCTTGTAGTTTTCTAATCAAAATTCCAAAGGCAAACTGGGTAAAATGTTTTAATATATGTTAATCTTCTCTCCAAAGGAAAACTGGGTAAAATGTTTTAATATATGTTAATCTTCTGTGTAGTCGGTGCTACTCAGGACACCTATCCCATCAAATTCATGAAGCATCTTCGTGTGCTTTATTACCAGATCCATTGTAAAGCATAGACTTAGTTGTTTTAAATATCACATGCTTCATTGTTTGGTTGAGTTTACTTTGCATTGCATAGCAAATAATGACTCTAGTCTTGTAGAATATTCTATTTGTACACGATATTTATACTATTTCTTGTAGAATAAAATTTTACATGATATATTTCATTAATATGTCACAACATAATATACAAATTCTTATGTATGTTACAAATTGATCAAAAACAACATTGTTTTGCAGTGTTATATGTATGTTAGATGATCTGTCTGGAGGATAGATTACTGAATTTGTGGAGTCTCTTTTATGTAGTTTTTAAAAAATTCTACAAGAGATTGTTCAGGTTGTGCAATATACCCTCTTTATTGTAAATAAAGTTGAATTGAATTAAGAATAAAAAATTATTTATACAATCTTTAATCTCAGCAACATATACTTTTTTCAGTGCTACATTTTAAACTATAAGCATACATTAGTAAATGTGTTCAAGATTTTTATTTATTTCTTTCTTTCATATTTATGGAATTGTAGAATATCTACAATATCAATTATAAATATATCAATACAAATAAATATTAAATTGCATCTTAAACTATTGTATGCAAAATACTTCAAAACTTTATAAAGTAACACCATTTAAAAATATATATATCTCAATTTTAACAATAGATAAAATATATTATACTTATTGTATAAATTAAAGTTACTTTATAAAACAATTTAAAAGTATATCATCCAATGTCTAGAGTAACTGACTTATAACATAACCTCCTATATCATTTAAAATTTCATATAACCTTTCAGATTTTAAAAATTCAAATTAAATGTAGTCGAATTTAGAGCATCCCCGGACAAATTTCACCCATTTTAGAAAAGAAAAAAATATGCAAATTTGCTAAAATTTAAATAATATGATGAATATCATTATTTTCTTAACAATTACTATACACTAAAATTTTAATTTAAAATATTTTGAATTATGAATAAATGAAATTTGTTTTACTGAATAGGACAAAAAAGACAAACCAAACCATGCAAAATACAGTTTCCAAATAGATAATGTACTACTCTATAAAAACAACCAATTTGTTTCAAATGTAAACAGAGGTGACTAGTCTACCCACTCAGTCTTGTCATCCCCATCATCCATTTGGGATATATGGTGATCTCTTATATCTTCTAAAACAGCCCGGGTCGAGCATATTGGACACTGTAATAATTTGTATCAGTATATGATTAACCGAGGAAACGCAAGAAGAAAATCAAAAAATCAAAAAACAAAAATCAAAATCAAATTTCACTTACCTCGAAAGCACCATAAATTCCTTTTTCTGCAATGCATTTTGTTATGCAAGATCTGCCAAAGAAATGGCCACAGGGAAGGGAACTGGAATTGCACAAATAGGAATATTAGAACTCTTTTTAAAAAGGACACTAACAGGGATAGAGTAAAACATGCGAGCTCTTGTATTTCTTATATGTAAATCATACCAGATTTTATGCTCTTGACTCCATGCATGTATGCAAATCGGGCACTTCATGCCGTTAAAAACATATTTTCTCTTTCTAGAATATTCTGAAGCCGCTCTTGCATGTTCTTGTTGCATGCTTCCTTTATCACATTCTTCTTTCAGTAGTTCCTGCAGTATGTGTCTTATTTTGTCACGTTTTCGCTTGCTGGCTTCTTCTTCCTCTTTAGCCCTCTTGAGCTCCTCCTCTAGTCTGCGGTTTCTTTCACCCAATACAACAATTTCTGCTTCAGCTCTAACTAATTGGTCTTCCACATCATGAAACCGTTCACAACATTCATCAAAGGCAGATTTCAAAGAGAAGTGTACTCGCTCCAAAGGTATGTTCTGTTCATCTTTTCTCAGTCTCCGAAACATCTTCTTTTCACTTCCTCGAGAGAAAGGATGTTCGCTCATTTCTAATCACTCAGGCGTACACAGTGAGAACAAAAACCTAGCAATGTTAAAGCTATTTATTATTATGCCGAAAGGTGAGAGCAAAAACCTGACCTTGATTTAAATATGGCAGTTCAAATCTGTGGGAAAGAGGGGCGTTATAAGTGACTGAGCGCAGCTGGCAGTTCAAATCTGCAGGAAAGAGAGGCGTTATAAGTGACTGAAACGTTTAAAAGCATGTCGGTGGGGGTGGGTGTGGAGCGCATCATTGGTGGGAGTGGGAGAAATGAAGCTATATATGGAGAATGCGGTTGAGGTTGCTACAGATCCTATTGGAGTCGGCAGATTTGGGCCCGTTCTTTTGCCATCATCCGTTACCATTCAAATAGTCGGCGTTAACGTTTAAATTGAATTTGATTTCCCGCGCGCAAGTTTGGTGGAGCATCATTCATCTTTCTGTTTTGTGGTGTTGGCGGTTGTGTCAAATATAGGCAGTGGGTGCGAGAGAGGACAAGCGTTGAGAGGACATACAAAATTTGGCAAGCAACTGCACTCCTGTATTGCAGGGCAGGTGCTGCCTTTACAGCGTGCTGCGGGCACCAATGCCATATAAATGGCCTCAGTTGTACATGGAGATTTAGTCTCACCTAAATTTGATATTGGTGTTCAACCATATAGCCTATTTTATTACAAACATAGTCCAACCTCAACAGTACAATACTGTAATGGAAATTTTAATATATAATCTAGGAACTTATTACCTCTTGATTGTTATTATCTAACAATAATAATTGTTCCAGTTTATATATTAAGGTGTAACAATAATATTTAAAATAAATAAATAAAGGGTGGCATCTATCTAAAGAATTAAACAGGAACATATATTTAAATATCGAGTGAATTATATGAGTGGAATATATTTATTTCACATATTTCAATATTACTTATTATTGTATTTATTATTATGTAGATTTATTTTTAGATCAAAATATGTAGGTGTTAGTAAAATTCTAAATCAACATTTTCACCTATATATGGAGTGGGAATTCATCCACAAGATCAATTTTTAGAGGTGTGAGTGATAGTCTAATATCACCCTCTCATATAATTTGAAGGAATTGAACTTGAGTTAAGGATCTAATTCCACATGCAGATTTAGTATTATACAAAAACCTAGAAGTATTAGTCAATCTATCTTCACCTATATTCAATATGACAATTAATCTAGAAGTATTAAAAAGTTTTGACGTATTTTCAAACAATAGTTTAAGATGAAATTTAATATTTATTTGTATTAATATATTTATAATTGATATTCTATTCTATTAAATATTTGAAATAAATTATGTGCATATCTAATATATATATAATAATAGAATGATGATCTTATAAAATAACATTCTCAATAAATAATAAAATTGATGCTAAATATTAAATTATTTCAAATGATGAACTTAATTTTTTTTTTGTGCTTCTAGATAAAAGAGTCAAGAGTACTTCTAATGAGTATGTCATTTACATGCAATACAATTATAATAATTTGATCTTTTATTCAAGTTATTATTAAAATAAAAAATATAGAATCTAAGGGATTGAAAAAATCTATTGATCATCAAACAACATTGTTTGGAAAATTATTTAAATCCATAAAGAGATTTTTAAAAATTACATGCATATCTTTTCAATTACTTCATTGTTTAAAACCTTTTTACTGCTATTTTTTTTCTCTCTTAAGCATCACTTTTTATGAATATCTTTTTGATACCCCTTGGGTGTATCTCACAAAACTTGTAAGTTATAAAAGAAAGAAATACCCTAATGGTTCTCATTTTCACAATAGAAACAAAGGTTTCATCACAATCCATACCATGTTACTAAGTAAAAAAAATTAAAAATCCATCTTACTTTATATTTGTCTATTTTACTATTTAAGTTATATTTAACATTATATAACCTATGATAATCAATAACTTCTTATTCTAGAAGGAGAAAATAGATACCATATATATTTTTAATTAGATCATCACACTCTCATTCCATTCCATTCCTTCACTCTTATGTTAATCAAAAATTGTGGTTTCATAGATCTATAAATAGATTATTGTAGATTTGTACAAATTATTTGTGAAGAGTTTGAAGAGGTGTGTTTTATCCTTCTTGTTTGTGGAAGTGCTGTTATATGTTTTGTCACTTAATATTTCTATACCTTTCTTTTTAAATTTCTAAAGTATAATTACATTTTTGTGAGTTTGTGGTAAATTAGATCCAGAGTTTATCTGGTGTTTGATTCATGGAGAATCTACTTATTAATTGTGGTTATATCTTTTTCATGTTACTAAATGGTGTTGAATATATTTATTCAATTTTTTAAGACTTTTTTAAAAATGTTATTTTTAATTGTGGTTATATCTATTTTCATGTTACTAAATGGTGTTGAATATATTTATTCATTTTTTTGAGACTTTTTTAAAAATGTTATTTTTAAAGTTTTAGCTGGAGCATTGATCATTCTTTTCTACCACATTTTAAATTTTCCACGTGTATAGATCTTACAAGTTATCTAGTCTATATTTTTTGGATTGCAATTTCTTGATCACCATTGTATGTTCACTAGTATGTTGATTGTATTAGGCATAGAGATAGTTCTTGTAATTATTGAAGTAGTTGTGCATATTAATCTATAACTATTGTTTACAATTGCATAATAGATTCGATATCATATTTTAGTGGAGTTTTTTTGTAGTAAAATACTTAGCAATACCTTTTATTGTGGAGATCATGGTTTTACTTAAGTGGTTATTAGTTTTATAGTTGTGTTGTTTGATTCAATGAGGGAATACACAATCTTCAATTAAGAATTTTAATGTGTTGTCATGTGTAGATTTAGACCAACTTCAATGATAGTGTGGTACTAACATGGATATGTCACTTTGTGACAAATAATCTTCTATAATGTTTTTTGGTGTCATGAGGAGCTCTTCATATCTTCCATTTTCATGTAATTGTAGTTCACTAAAATATTTATTTTTATTAATAAAGGATGCTTATTATCATGTGTTATGAATATATAAACAACTTGTGTCCATGGATAGATCTTAGATTCCTTGTTTGAGTTTTCACATACAATATTTGTTTCGAGATATAGACTTAATCTTTGTTGTTGGAGGTTCAAATCATGGGGACAATGGGAATTTTAATAGAATTTATACTTTTCAATTGTAGTGGGAGCATTTTCTATAGTTAAGATTATAAATCATCAAGTGGTAATAAGTTTCTAGATTATATATTAAGGTTTCCATTATAGTATTGTACTGTTGAGGTTGGACTATGTTTGTAATAAAATATATGGTCGAACACCTATATCAAATTTAGGTGAGACTAAATATCTTACTTTCAAATAACATATGTTATAACAATAATTAAATCATGTGGTTTCAATAGAAATATGAAGGATCCTACATCTAGAGATAAATTTTAAGTCAAACATTGTTTTATTAAGGATATTGTGTTTAATAGTCTCACACCCTACCCTTGCTCCTTGTGAATATATAATACATAATTTTAACCTAGTTTTTAGATGCATTATTTATTTGTAACTTTCTTTCCCATGTGTGAGTCTAGAGTTGTATACATTTATTTCTAAGGACTCGTATTAATGATTAGATACATGTTTATGTATTTAATATCTCCTTTTGTTTATGTCTTGATTTATTGTTATAGTTCTTAGGAGAACATGTTTTGAAGAGTATAGGAGATGGTTAGCTAATTGTAGCATATTACCTTGTTGTGGAAAATATTTTTTGATCTTACATAAATTTTAAAGGCTTATATCTACTAATATGTTTAACTTTGGATTCATTAATTAGATATTAGCAACCCTTTGATTTGGAGATTTGAAAGTATATATTACTTATAAAAAAATATCACATGTTGGTGTTAGTAGAAGGACATGGTTATATTTGATGATTGTCTATCTATTGTTTATTATGTATTATGAAGGTTTAATTTAGCTCATTCTATAGTTAACATTTTTGTATAATTGATCATTTATTATTATTTTACTTCATTATTATTTATATATGTATTAAGGATGATTTGGGTTCTTTAATCTCTATTTTGTGTGGTGTAAAAAAGTTGAGAGAGATAAAATATTTAGGCACTGAGACACTTTTGTAGTAGTTTTATATTCAAATTTGTAGATCAATTTATTCCCTAATGCTATGTGATAGAGGATTTAACCACATCATATGTGTGAGCTCTTTTAATATACTTATTTAATGGTTTGGTGATTTTTGTTTGAAATTATCACACATTCAAAACCTTTCAACTTGATATAATTTTTTGGTGCTATAGTAGAATGTCATCATCTAGTAAATTACCAAATAATAATAAATTCTATATAACATCAATTTAGACAATAAAATAGCTTTGCATGTTTAGGCTAGAATGATATTTGTGAAATGCATTGGCATATAGAGATTGTGGCTCTTCATTTTATGCATTATGTAGATAGCTCATGAGGGTAGTAAATTATGGAGAAAATATTTAAGAAAATTATTAGTGGTAATTTATTTAGTGACATTGGATTTTATTTAAAATTTATTTTTATAATTTAGTATAGAATAAGAGGATATAGGCCACACAAAGCGGCATATAATTTTGAAAACTTGTTATAAACTATTGTAAAGCTTCACTACCATATGTTTGACATAATAATTAGTAATGGATCTTGAAATAGGGTGAAAACACATTAAAAGTATTGAATAAAGTTTAGAAAAATTGAAAGTTATGTGGCATATCAAGAAATGGCATAGGTATAATCCATGGTTCAATCCAAAAGTATTATGTGTAAATGTTTAAAATGGCGATTCTTATTTTATTTACTGTAGTGTAGGAAATAGATTCCCACTTTTTGCAAGATGGAACAAGGGATATGAGAATCCTCCTATTTCACTCTCATTATAGTCAAAGAAATCCTATAGATCTCAATCCAAGAATGAAGTAAGGGAAATATATCTTGCAATAAGATGTCCTAGGGTTTGATTAGAAACTAAAAAGGGGTTCACCACCAAGCTAGGGCTTGGAAAGACAAGAGATGAATGAATCATGCAAAGTACCATGCAAAACCTAGCTAAATGACCTAGGAAATGAATTTGAACTACAAAAATGATAAACTGAGAATAAATAGAGGTGCATCTAGAAGAAGGATAAGGTCAAAACAAGCTCCAAGACCCTAAGAACTTATTGTTTAATGCCCACTAGGAATCATACACTAGTCAAGGTGATTTAGTCCTAGACTAAGGTTTTTGTGCCAAAACTGTAATCTAATAGTGTATGATCTGAAACAACTAAAATCTGGAGAATATGATATACTAGGACTCATATGCCACAAGTGATGTATCAGTCCCACTCAATGTTTTTGGAGGGTTAAGACCTGAATCTACTCTCCTGTCTCTGCTCTTCTTTCCACACTTCATTTCTAGATCTGAAACCCTAATTTGCAACCTGTAGGAGAATTTTAGTGAAGATGATAACCTTGTGATGACTTGATGAATTTCTTCAACCTTGCAACCTAATCTTCAAAGGATATCTAAGCTCCAAGACACATAGATCTACAATCACACATGTAGAGAGAGAAAAATTTGTTGATTATTAGAGAATAGGAGTTTTCCTTGGTCAAACCTTATTTAGGTAATTAAACCAAATGATGAGATAATGAAATAAGGACATGAAACATGAACAATGATACCTTCAATGATGTCTTGTAAATTTGCAGTCTAACATTAAGTGGCCATTAAGGATATAGATCTAGATCTTGAAATAAGTGTAAAACAATGCTTAATCTTGGATCTTGAATACAACATCACAACAATAGCTCAACAACATGTTTGATCCTTGATAACCTTGACATGATGATGGATCTTGAATTGTTACAACAATTGATGAAGAATTCTTCCCTTTAATGCTTTAGAAATACTCTTGTAAACTCTCTTGATGCTCTTGTGAAGTCTTGTAATCATAAAAATTTGTATTAGGAATGCTCTCATAAAATTTTTAGGTGAAAATGAGTGAAATAACCTTGTATTTATACTTGTCAATGCCAAATTTCTTGAAATTACAACACTACAAGATAACATCAGATCTAGGAGGATAAAATCCTATCAAGAATTTGAATTAAATTTGATTTTGGGCCACATGGGACTCATATGCCAAAAGTTGTGTATGAGTTCCATTAGGCTTAGCTATGGGACACATTTTTAAAAATTCTTAGAATGATGCAAAATCAAGATCGAGGTCCTAAAACCCAGGTGGGACTCATATGCCCAAGGTGGCATATGAGTCCCAAATCACTAAATTTGGGCCATACAGTCCAAAAACACCTAAATTATGATTGGATGTTGGTTGATGTCGAGATTATCCTCAAAAATATGCATTAATTAAGGCTTATGGATGCAAAACAAGGCCAAATAAGGCATAAAGAAGCCCAATTATTTAATGAAACCCTATATTAGTGTGAAATTGTTAGGATACAATTTACAACACCCTAAATAATTTATAATTAAGTCCATTTGGTTTACAAGGGTGATAAATTAATGTGAAGGTGTAAATAAATACACTTTACAACATTAAGTTAAGGAAAAATTAGGTCTATTTAGCTTAAAAGGGCCATAAATCCAATGTGAATGTAGAAAATACATTACAACACTAGGTCAAGGCGACATTAAATCCATTTTAATGTTAACCATTACTAGATTAAGAAATTGTACCATCGCTAAGAAGGGCGTACAATTTTCATCATTACATTTAGCCCCTACTTTAGTGAGAGGATGAACTTGCTTTAAACTCGCACTAAAGTAGACATTCAAGAGGGGTCCAAGTGTACTGATGTGGATGGTCTAGGATGACAAAGATCAAGGGAGTGGTCAAGCCTCCAAGATCCATGATCCTATGTCAAACCAACATAAGCACAAAAGGACATGCACAAGGTGTATAATATGTAGCAAAACAAGATACACAAACATGAAATTTCAATAACTAAAAGAGAGAAAAACAAAAACAACCAAAAATAAAAAGAGGTGGATCAAGCCTCGACCATTTGTCCAATGTGATGTGGGTTAGATCTAAGTTGTTTGTCCAAAAATGCATGCTCACTCTGAGGCAACAAAACTTCAGGCTGTCTGTTGGGTGAGTATCCAAAAGGGTGGCTTAGTGAGAAAGTCATGCTTCTCTACCAGCTTCTCACCATATAATGATAAATTCATGCCCACGTTTAGGATTCTCATCATACGTGAACCATACAAAAGCTATACCTCCTGATAACTTTGACAAGGAACCACATAATAATGAACTTCAAGCTTCATGAGGAAAGCAATGCTTTGTATGCTTGAAACTCATGAAAAAATAGGATGACTCCTATTGGGATTGTAAAATTTTGCAAAATTGTAAGTGCCCATGAGGAAAAAATTTATTTGCACACTCAGAAATGCCCTTGAAAAATCTGTTCCAGTGACCTACTTTGGAGGGTCATAATTCAGAGCCCATCTTCTTTCATGCCAAATCCCTTTGTGAGTGTATTCATTTCTCATATGTGATTATGTATTTTTTATTTCATCTTCTTGTGATGAGTTTTGATAGAGTTTTGAAATGACAAGTTGGAGGGTTCTAGGACTATTTTGCTACTTGCATACTCTCAGGCCTACAAAGTGGCCTCCTATTTAGATTGATATTTCATATTGATATTTCATAGCTGGACGACCTTCATGGAAAATTGATTGGTGCTCTGTATTCCCCTCATATTCATATGCTCCTTGGTCTAGTTTTAGAGTTTCAAGATCATATTTGATATTTTTTCTAGGTCAAAAGCAAATGCAGTTTGTTCTGTTTTTACATCTACATTTCCAGAATGTTTCAAGGAGGTCAAATTTGACCCTTAATATTTGGTGAAGGAAATGGATTGGCGAAGAATCCTCTTACACACATACTTAATGGACCTAAATGATATATTGTTTCTAGTGGCAGTTTCCTAGAAGAAGATTTGGTATTTTTCAGGATGATGACTTGGTGAGTTTTAATTGGCTTTTGATAGGTGCAGTTGTAGAGAAGTTTGAGTGAGCCACATTGGAATTGAATATCTTGCACCTCAAGATATTTTTTTCCAAGCCATGTGTTGCATTGAGTTCTTGGGCCAAGTGTTTACATGAATGTGCATTTTCATGACTTTAGGAGGTTGTTTGACTAGTTTTCTAGGGCAATTCTAGAGGCCACTTGACCTGTCTTGACTACTATGCAAGGTGCCTAAAAATGGATTCTGATGATTGTCTAGTTCAAAATTTTCATGCCAGATGCATATAGAGGCAACCTTAGATCAATTCAAGATAAAAACTTGTTTCAAAACTATGAACACTAAACCTGTACTTGGTTAAACTTTGACAAGAAATTTTGTGAAGTGTCCTGTTTCTTTGTGAAGTGTCCCAAAAGGGGAATAAAGTGTCTAGGACCCTTAGAAAAGTACCCTAGAGAAACTTTAGCACACTTTTTGATTGTTTATGTATATATTTAGGATACAATTTATGTAGTTGGTGTTAATGTTGCCAAAGGATTCTCCTTGTTTTTCTCAATGTTTAAAAAATATTTGGGTCAAGGTCGGCTTTGAGTGTGCACACTTTGTTGTTGTAGACATACTTCATTACACGATGAAGAGTAGAAGGAACCCCATTCATTGCATGAAGCCACAGTCTACCTAAAAGGATATTGTATGAAACATCGTGAGGCATAACATGGATCTTCAAATAAATATTTACTTTAGTTCCTATAATACAATTAGTACCAATGCATTTTCATTTTTCTAATCCTTCTATGAAAAAAAATGTTGTAGAATGTAAAATGTCAAAGGAAAGCAATTACTTTTGCAACCTCTCAATACAAAAAAGATATTGTGGAAAAACTATAGCATTTCCAACACAATCTATAACATTTCAACAATTTGTGAAAAAACTATACATTTGAAAAGAACATCACGATGAAAAAACATTATTATATGGAAAAAAATAAAACTTATTTAGAATCTTTTAAAAATAGAATATTTTTAAATTTTTTTTACAATATATTTAATTTAATTATCTTAAATATCATAAAAATGATAAAACTAAATTAGAATCTTTTGAAAATAGAATTATTATCGTTTCTTCTAATTTCATTAATTTTTCAATATATATGTAGAAGATATTTATGTGATTTTTTTTTTAAAGGTGCAATGCACCCAAATTATTAGGGGTAAATGCTTTTTTGACTAGAGCTATGAACCGGGTACAAAAAACCACAAGAGACAACCAAACCCGCGAGCACAAAGGCCCAACGAAGGCACAAGGCCCGCAAGCACTTTGACCCAGCGAGGATTTGAACCCTGGTGGCCATCACTACAACCAAGCAACTTGACCACCGAACCACGCCCTTATCGACAAGATATTTATATGATTAATGGCAATAAGAATTTTTAATTTATTTGAAGAAACATTATCTACATTTGATTTGTAAGCCAAAAAAATGTGTTTATCAATCTTCTACTTGCTTATTTACATAATTTTATTAATGATAAAAATTTAAAAAAATTTCATATTATTATGCATGATTAATAAAATAGATAAAAATATTTTAATATAGAATATGTTATATAAAATTCTTCATAAATTAAATATTATTTTGATGATTTCTTTTCTTAAAACATCAAATGAAAGGCATTTAAATAACCAAACCATCATAAAATTTTCATATAACACATAATGGTAACCATCAAATTATAGGCCTACATATATTCATTCATTTAATGTGATTTTTTTTTATCTTGATCAAATATTTTTAATATTTCATAAATTTATGAAATATTTATAATTGATTTTAATCATTAATATTAACAATTGAAAAAAAATATTTCCTCAAATAATTTTTGATAAATTGATTTAAAAGTATTTATGATAAAATGCTTGAAAAGTTACAAGAGAATAGTAATAGTTGATTGATTAATGTTTAAGTTGAAATATGATTCTATAATGTTATTCAAATTGATATTGATTGATTAGTTAATATGTAATATGTTCTTTAAATGAATAGTTGGATTATAAGTTTTGGGATGAGTAATAGGATTAGATATTTTTGTGTGTTAAATAAAAATAGTGAAGAGAAAAAAAAAGTTTTCAATGGTTTTGTATAGATTGTAATGGTGAAAATTGTGTATTTATGTTTTTTATATTTAAAGTGTTTTATTAAACTATTTTAAATGTTATAATAAGTTTATAAGTGTATTTTTGAATGAATTTATTTTATAGTGTAATATTTTATTTCAATCTTATCATTATTTATTATAAAAACTTGGTCTTAATCTTAGATTATTCGTTTGTCCTCTTAGATCAAATATGAAGGTGTGGACTTGACCTAGGTCATTTATGTTGTTGTAGATTTAAACCTTAAAAAAATAAAAGCTAACTTTAAAATAAATTTTGACAACTCCCTCCTATTAGCCATTGTAAGCTAACATAGTGTATGTTTGTGTTGATTTATGTGTTTGGTTGTTAAATTTAAATTTATTCATTTAAATATTTGTAAATCATTTGGAAGCATATCTAGGAGTTATGCAAGAACTCATCAAATAAAATTTATGAGAGCATCATAATAGGACATTAGAGAACTATATCAACAATCATCATCCTAAGTGAATTGCATGCTTGTTTGTTGTCTTTGAAACCATTGATAAGAGTGGTAAAATTAATCCACCTAGAGGTATAACTAAGGAGAGCATGACCCTTGGAATTTAGAAAATTCTTAAAGGTGTGCCCAAATATTACCAATCCTTACATCAATTTAAATATCAAACTTGACTAAGGTGAAAAAATTACAATAGTTAGCAATCTACCATATTAGTCTCATGAGTTACAATTTATACGTGTAATAGTTCCATGCCTAAACTCACAAAGATCAAATTTGCATGAATGTTGTGAACTAGGGTGAAACATAGTTAGGGTAAAACCCCTCTCCAAAAGAGAGAAAAGATACAATCAAGTGATGAAAGATGGAGGACTACATGATAATCTTGTTGAGTTGCAACTCATATAGACCAACTAGGACTCAAAACTAGGACCTTCCATTTGTTGTTGGAGTGCTCTACCAACTAAGCTACTAACCCCTCTTTGGTCATCCCATTGTTAGTTCGATTGTGGCTTATTTTCAACACCCCCCTCAAGCCACACTATTGTTGCTTGTGGCTTCTAACTTGGATTTGATACCACTTGTTGAGCTACAACTCATATGAATCGGCTAGGGCTCAAACCTAGGACCTTCCATTTGATGTTGGAGTGCTCTACCGCTTGAGCTATTGATCCCTCTTTGGCCAACCCATTGTCAATTTGAGTATCACTTATTTACAATAGTTAGTTTGTTGAATTCCAAGACAACCATTTGCATAAGAATTAAAATTCTAATTGTGCAACGAATCAATTCTAGAAATCTCTAACTTCACTTCCCCACTTTCAAAATATAGTCAAGAATTATATTTTAATTTATTTAATTCATGTATTTAATTGAAATATTTATTGTTTCTAGTTCCAATGCATTACCCAAGGTTAGATGTGTTTTTTTATTAGGGGTAAACAGGTTTTGATGGGACCCAAAACCAAGTACATAATGATTTTGAAGGGAACAATCAAACTATTAAAGAAAAAAGAGCTACAAAAAAGATAAAACACAATCCAAAAATAGCCCAACAACATCCTCTCAAAGATAGACATGACCACACAAGCCGCATCAAACAAACAAGCAAAGGCCCGAAACCCTTTTACAACCTAGTTTTAACCGGGACCAAAAGCCATTAGATACACAAAGAACCCACTTGCATCTACTAGACATCAGTAAACCAACTGCTCATGGATGAAAACACTAAGCTAAGAAAGATAACTTGCTTAATGGTGTAAGAAACTATCAAACCCCTAAGTAAAAATGTCAATAAATCTAAAAACCCCACCTTAATAGGCGAGATGGAGAGCACAACGAACCACTTGATACAAAACTACTATTCGAATCAGGAAACCAACTTTGAATCCACCTCAACAGGAGGGAGATCTCCCTCATTAGAGAGAATGACATGACAACCAAGTCCACTACCACCTAAAGACTCCAACATCCTCAACCTCCACCTCCATAGGAGAAGCATCCACCTTAGTAGGATCAACAACTAAGGAAGCTAGAGACAATCAACTTCTAGCTCCACCTCCATAGGAGCTGAATCCACCTCCATAGAAGTTGAATCCACCTCCATAGGATCCAAGAAGAAAATAAACACAAAAATAGAACAAGCAACCATGCCACCCTTTGGTAAAACATGGCAAGAGGCCATCGCCAACAAATAAAAAGCCTCAAAGGAAAACCACTAAACTTGAGGGGCTTAGCCCGCTGGGACATAGAAAGAAACTTAGAATACCACCCAGCTTGCAGCAAAATTTAAGGAGAAGCCACATAACCCAAATCATCCATGGACAATTCCGGCAGCAAAAACTTAAATGAACCACTATGCTTCAACACAAGGGTAGCAAAAACAAACTCCAACTCTAAGAATAACTGGGCTTTGAGATTTAGGTCTTTGGAAACAACCTATCTGAGAAAAAATAAATAGAGGAAAAAAGATAATGCAAGTCACAGGGGAATCTAAAGAGAAGAGCCATGTGAGGGAGACTAGAAAATAGAGAGAAGGGTAGGAGTGCAAAACCATGAAGCACACCATCCAAACCAACAAGATCTGAAAGAATGCAAACTCCTACCACATACAATCCCATCACAGTCCACCCCCAAACCATGCCCAACACCAAGAAAACCACTGAGAAATCCAAAGTCAAAGCAAGCAAAGGATACAAGCCACAAGAGCATCCAAAAAGAAAAGCCAAGTGAGGGAGATGGGAAAATGGAGAGAAGGGTAGGAGTGCAAACCCATGAAGAAAACTAGATCCTCAACCCAACAAGGTTTGAAAGAATGAAAAATCCTACCACAAACAACCCCATCATAGTTCACCCACAAGCTACACTCAAGAGCCACAATAGAAGAAAGCCCATAAAATAGAGGAAGGCCTGAACAAAAGAAGGAACCACATGAGCAGAAGCTTGCAACAACCAAATCCCTCACTTGTGACCACAACAAACATCATTTTCTTTTGAATTTATCAAAAACCCTGATGGAGAAGGCCAATCAACCAACATTTTCTTCAGAATCTGCTTCTCCTTCCTCAATAGATTTCGAAAGGCTTCTCCCTCTCCTAATCCTGCCATGCCTCTCCATCCACTCAGAGATAGATAGGATACCAAAGGATCCCAAGAGGAGAGTCTTAGAAATAGCAGTGCAACCTCCCAAAGAAGCATCCATGCCCAGGGAAAAGAGGAAAGGAGGCAACACAACTGCCAAGCCTCCCCCAATAGAACTGGCACCATCATGCCAATAAAGATAGGAAACAAAAGCAACCTCCTCAAGCTGCTCAGCCTCCAGAAAGCCACCATCTAGGTCATCTTCATCTATTCCTTCGTCATCGCCAGACTCAAAACTCCCGTTTGCACTCACCCTCATCCTCTCGTTCACCATTTTTTTATAGTTTTCCAAGACGTATCACCCAAGGTTAGATTTTTTAATAATTATTATTTAATTAATTTCTCTGGGATAATTTATGTAAGTGGTTTGTTTTCCTTACTTTTTTGGTGAACTTGACTCTCTTACATGACCTATGGTTTTTGCTTATGGTTTATCTTTCATTACTTGGGATTTTAAAATATATTTTTTCTAATTTTTCATTATATTTTCAATTTTTATTATAGTTTGGATTCCATTTTTCTTATGCTTCTTAATTATACCTCTCCTTAGAGTTTCATGTTTTATTTTATGACCTTATTTTTGTCTCTATCCACACTTGTTTTCACCTCCAGGGTCTCATTTAATGTTTTATTTTCATATCTAAGTTCTTTCTAATTTTCTAATTTTAAATTAGAACTTTATCTTCCTTTTCTATATATTATTTGGTCTTTCAAGCATTGTAAGTTTTGAATGTTAAGATCTCATTTTCATTCTCGCATCCATTTAAGGAGAAGCCATCATTTGCATCCTCAAATGGATCAAGCTATTGAAATGATATTCCTAATTATTTTCTTACAATTATTGTTACATATCATATTGTTGAAATCAAGGTTGAAGACATTATGATCATGAAAATAATAATTTTCACATGAGCTTGCTAGTTTAGCTGAGGCGGATAGTCTTAAAAATTTATTTCAATTTTTTATGATTTATTACTTACTAAACCATTTGGGTGGAAATTAATTTGAATGATGCATTTCCACTAAATTTACTCCTATTTCTTTGAATGGCATATCCTCTTCTTGATTTCCCCTAGTTTTGTTCCTAAAACTAACATACTGGTGAAGAGGCACCCGGGTTTTGATGCCCAAGAAGGATCAAAATTTGAAATTTTGTTGTGCTTGAGTCAATTTCATGTAACAAGGTCTTCTAAGACCATTTCTAGTGTGTTTGGGTCAGTTTGAGTCATTAGAGGGTTAATTAGATTTTAGTTGCAAAATATTGTAAAGTTGCATAATGGTGCAAAAGCAACTTTTACACTTTTGTTTTCAAAGGGGAATATGAACAGTTGGAAGTTAAAATGTGGTTTGTAACTGTTGGGAATCTATTATAATTTCCTTAAAATTCCTTGTACCATCAACCATAAGGTTAGGGATTTTTGAGACTTGAAGTTTGAGAAATAAAAACCCTATTTTCTACAATTTTTTGAACATGCTTTTTCCTGATTTGGTGAATAGTATGATCTATATATATTAGTAATGATTATAAAACCTATTTTATAGTGTTGGCATATGAATCCTCTAAATTTTTGTTTTTATTTCATCAATTTTCATTAAGTTTTGTAGAGGTTACAAGCATTTTTCTAAAAATAGTCCAAAATCCTAGGTAGGGTTCCCAATGAATTTGTAAAATGCATTTCTTGCCATCCCCATGGTAGAAACTCCTAAAAATTGGTGGAATGACTTATAATTGTATATATTTTCATTCCTAAAAGTTTCAGGTTCCATGGTTTTGGTTGGAATGTGTTTTGGTGATGCTCTAGGTCTGATCTTTTCATGTTTTAGGTCTAATTGGTAGAAGAAAAATCAAATTTGAAGGGTTCTGTACAAAGTAACCACCCTTGAAATTTTGGTATGTTGTATAAAGACAAAAAGGGTATCTATAACTATGTTTATATTTCTAATATCATGTTAGCAATGAATGCTATGACCAAAAAATCCAAATTGTTGCCCCCATGTTTTGGGTTTTAAGGCAAGTTGTCAATTCTTGATGGTTTCCATACAAAGGAATATGCCCTAGTTTTGAAATATGTTTGTAAATGGAAAAAAAGGGTATCTGAAAGATCCTTTACATTTTGAATTTCATGCTTTTTATGAAGGTTATGAATGAAAAAATAGTTTTGAAAGACTATAAGGAGAATGAGAGCAAATGAAGCAAAATCCACCATTTGAATGCTTAGAGATTGAAAGTTTGCTTGTTTGAAGATAGTTTGAAGTTGTCCACCCTTGCTTTGCATCACATACCTCCCAATTTTTTTCCCCCTACTATGTACCTATGTCCCATATGCATATTTTTACATCTATAGCTTCCTCCTCCTATCCTACCACAACTTCATAGATACCTTCCATGGTATCCCTACTACTGTTATGACTACAAATGATCCTAGTGTTATTCTACTATGTTTACCTCCGTCATTAGTGCTACCTCTTCTAGTGTAATCCCCACATCCACCATGGTTTGTTTCATTCCTAGTTCTATACCTCATTCCATACCCTTATACACTCTTACCATGGGCATATATTTACCTTTCACTTCATTTCCTACCATTACTTTTATACTTCAGGGTGTTGTCATAATAGTGGTTTACAATTCCTGAGAGGAACGGATTTTAGCTGAAATCACATATTTTTAGAAAATATAATGATTTGAGCCTTAAAAAGTTCCATTTTAAGGATTCCAATTGAAGAGGGTTTGATCAAATCACCTTAGATCAAACCCCCTTGGATAGAACCTCGCTAGTTTTAAACCATACCTATAAATGCGTCTCCTTTACACCTATCAAAATGCTAATAAAAAATCACTTTTGATTTAGATTTTGGGGGATCAAATGAATTCATTTAAAATTTATTTCAAATGATTATGGTATTCCTCAGATAAAGCTATCCAATGAATGTAATTTTAATATGTTTTGGTTTTGTTATGTATTTGTTTTTTAAGTTTTATTAAACATAGGTTTTTCATCGAAAATGAATTTCTTTGTTCTTCACATATGGAAAAATAGAAAATTATCAAAAAAAAAATAATAAAAAAATGAGTGCACCAGATATTGAAGTCCTTGATCCAACAAAAAAAATAAAATAAAATTTTGACATATACAAAAAAAGTTACGCGTTATACAGTTGCACTGTGTCTAAATTATAATTTGTTTGACTTTGAAACTTGATTAAGGAAACAATATTCAATAAAAAAACTATCTAACCAAGTGGAAGCACTAGATATCAGATTTGCAAATCTAAATTTGAAAGAATTAGAATTTTATCCTTCATGGAAAAAAAGTTATGCGTTATACGGTGTGCGTCACTTTTTAAAAATGTTATTTTCTAAAAAGAAATCTATTTTCGTGGGAGATGGAAAAAGAAGTGCAATTTGATTCCAAAAATTTTAAAAAATATATTTTTAGAATCTAGAGACAAAATTTGATGAGACTCTAGTTTGCACCATCTTCAAATTCCTCACAGTTTAGCCGCTATAGGTGCCCAAATGTGAAGATTTAGTTAAAAATAATAATTTCAGTGTCTAGTTTGGCCAAAAATTGTAAACCACTATTATGGGATCACCCTTCACTATTTATTATACTCCTCATAGTACCATTATTGTTACCTCTGCCTTGTATACACTATTTAAAGATCTTGATCAACTCAAGAAGAAAGTGAATGATATACCTAATAAATGTGAATATATTACATAAAATATCCTTCACAAGTAAGTACAAAAAGATGGGGGGGAGAAAAGAGGTCTTAAGTGGCCACTTTTTTTTTGAAATCAAGAAATATTGACCTTGGATGTGAAATTGAGGATAGTTACTCTCAAAATTTTGGGATGCAACAAAAACAAGGATCATAGTGCTCTGAGTTTACTTTCTAAAATTCTAATTCATTTTGAAAATGGTAGAGATTAAGGGGTTCAAAAGAGGGGGGCATAGAAATTGGTGTTGTTTTTGTCAAAAAACATAACATAGCAAATTTTGTGGCTCCCTAAAAAGGTTAAAGTTTTTTAGTATTTTTAAAATTTCTTCAATGAGAAATTAGCTAACAGTATGTAGTTTATGCCTGATTCTTTTGATAAATTTTTAATGAACTTTTGATTTTTTACTAATTTTCAAAGTGGACAATTCCTAAAAAATAGAATTTTGACCATGCCACCCCTATAAATTTTGAGAAATAATTGAAAATATATTTTTTTAATATGTGTAGAATGAAGTCTAGTTTCTAAAAATGTAATTTATTTGAAATTTCGATGAAGGTTAATTTATAACAAAAAAATAGGTCAAACACTAGTTTTTGCCAAAAAAAAAGACAAAAAAAAAGAAATTATAGATCAAAGGATTAACATTGTCAAAATGTAAAAAAACTTACATCGTTAGATAGCAAAGAGAGAGCCTAACATTACCCAAGTGTTTGATTTTTTTTACCTTGAAACATGTACAAACTTGATGCTTAGTGTGAATGTGATTATGCAAAATATTGTAGAATTTGCAAAAATATGTCTTTGGCTATTAGGAAGGCACTCCAAGCCTTTGAGTTGGTATTCCAAAGGAAATACCAAGTCTACTTGGCTTGGGGATTCCAAAAGAAAGAAATAACGTGCTCGCATTATAATTAATGTGCTCACGTTATTTCATAGTTTTGACATGTTTTTTGCATTTGTGCCCAAGAGTTGCCTAGCAAGACATAATATAAGCGAGTTATAACACAATCGTGTTATGTCTTCCTTTGTGTTAAATTCTAGTCTATTAAATGTAAGTATATGTATTTGTATGTTTGTATGTATGTATGCTTGTATGACATGTATATGTATGTATGTATACATGCTTGTTTGTATGTATGTACGCTTGTATGTATGTATGTACTAGTGTATGTATATGCATGTCTGTATGTATGTATTATTGTATGTATATGTATATATGAATGAATGTATGTATGTTTGTATGTGTGTATGTGTATATATATATATATATATATGTATATATATATATATATATATGTATGTATGTATGTATGTATGTACATGTAAGATTGTATGTACATATGTATGTATGTTTGCTTATATATATGTATGTCTTTAGAGGGAGGGAGAATTTTAAGAGAGAGAGAGAGAGAGAATTATCTAGGTAGGGTGGGAGGGAGAGAGGGATGGAGAGACTTGAGAGAGTGAGAGAGGTAGTGAGGTAGTGAGAGAGATAGAGACATGTATTTGAGTAATTTCTCCTATGTAAATATATATAGGGTACAATGGTCTCCAAATGGTGATCAACTGGTGGACAGAAGACTGCAATGTGCTCCCAAGCCCAAACCATCAAAAGGGTAACGCTGCAGCTCATAGACTGTCCCCGTCGATATATTATATCGTGAAGCTAAAAATAAACCATCACTAGTAAACATGGCCCCCATGCATAAAGTGTATCATTGGACATCATCCCAACAAGCATATCCCACCATCCAATAGGAAATCCATGTCCTCAGTGATCTAGGATCACTACCCCAACTATCACAATGCATAATACACAGTCAAACTGCTCATATCACGAGACTAACGTCTCCCATCTAATCTCATATCGATCCACCCTCAGTTGTGCCACATTATCATATACATAGTAGGTGGCCAGAGCCTGATATCCTCAACCAAGATCATATCTAACCCTCTCCCCATGGATTGACAGTTGAAGGATCCTATAGACATCCTCTAGTGTGATCATAGCCTCTCTTGTAGGTATATGAAATGAGCATGTCTCTGAATTCCACCGCTTGAAAAGTGTAGTCAACATCCCCCTATTTTCCCTAATGATGATCATGAATGTAACATGATATAGACCAAGACACCATAACCTGTGCTTTTTAGCATTGAGCTCAACTGGTCCCACAACCGATAAGTCTCTGGTAGTAGTGACTCTCATATATAGATCAGATCTAGATGAACCTATGATGAACATGACAACCACTATGTCAGTTAAGCAGCTTACCTCAATATATTTGGAACATATCATAAAAGGAAGTCAATCCTAATATAGGGTAACTTTGAAACTAGCCAATTTCACCACTTAATTATCAATTGTGTCACAAAATCCTCAATTGCGTCGTGTAATGGAGAATACGTCACATACTTTCACAAATGCATCACAAGAAATTGATTGTGTCAAACCCCTAAATAAGTTGTGACCTAGTATTACACTTGTGTCATTCCTAATACAGTTGCGGCTAAGCTTTAAATGATTGTGCACAACCACAGTCAATTGCATCACACATACACAAATGTGGTTCATCAACTTGTAGATGCATCAAATCCTAACAATTGTGTTACAAAATTGAAAAAAAATATCCTTCCCTAGGTGTTTTGACAACAGTTGTGTTGATTCACAGTCAATTGTGTCGAACATGATAGCATTTGCGGCTATCCCCAAATGACACAATTGATTGTCAAATTTGTATCCTACCTAAAAATGTGTAAAATAAAAAAATTACAAAGTAGGTTTATGGATACTCACCGGATCTCCTGCGTCCTCTGGCCATCTAAATGTTTGCACTCTATAGGCTCTATGCTCACTGTGGGGAATGTGCTCCATCTTCACTCAAAGCTCCTAATCTCCAACCTTCAAAAGTGCAAAATGAGCCTTTGACTTGCCAATTTTCTGTTTATGCCCCCCTAAAAATTAAGGTTTGACCTAGGGTTTATAGCTAGATGCATCCTTTAGCATGTTTGAACACAATTTTGGTTGTTGTAAACCAAGTGTTGAAATTCAAAACTGACTTTGCCATCATTTTTCTAGCCATCAAATTGACTTTTTGGAACAATTTTCAATTTTTTTGGAATTATTTTGAAAAATTTGTAAAATTCTTCTGAGGGGCATAGGTCTACCATGCTTACACTAGGGCATGTTTAACTCAAATTTATTTGACACAATGCAATAAACTGCATTGTATTAAAGAGGGGCAAAATGTAAGCACTAAAAATTGTTCTAGGCCTGTGACTCTTATTTTCTTCGTAATTCTTCCATCCTTTTCCTGTTCATTCTTCATAATTAAATAATTTTAATTATTTATTTAATTTATTTCTATCTTTATTCCTCCCCGATTAATTAAATAAATGTTATTTATCTAATTACATCGCTAATTAAACCAGACTTCTAAAACTAAATAAATTCTTATTTATTTAATTTCTATGTCACTTCCCACTATAATTAAATAATTGTTTTAATTATTTAATTATTCCTTAGCCTTTTCTTTCTCTAATTAAATAAAAGTTATTTATTTAATTTGGTCCAATATCTTGAATTTTGAATTAAACCATTATTTAATTCAAAATGATTCCTTCTTATCACATTCCTCTCTAATTAAATAATATTTTTATTATTTAATTATTCATTGGCCACTTAAATGAGATAAGATTTGATTTTCTCTTACAAATCACTTTTTCTATGTCAATCTTATCTTCCACATCCAGTCCTTATCTATCTGCATCTCAATTAACTTCCACCTTGTTTAAATGATCTTTAATTTAATCTTGACCATTCATTTTCATCACTTACTCTAATTTAGCCCTAACTCTCTTCCATGCCTCATCTTTTTAATCTTGACCATTGTTTAATTGTCTCTGAATCTCAACCTCTTATTCAAAATCAGCTTGCCTATAAAAGGGGCTCTATCATTGTCATTTCTTTATCTTGGAAGCCTTAGAAATCTTAGACATCTTGGAAATCTTCAATATTTTGCTATTGTCATTGTCATTAGGTTGAATATTTGCACACTCAAGTAAAATCTAAGGGAAATTATTACATTGCAGCAAAATGGAGAAGTGCAATGAAGGTGATTCATGGAATGCATGAGGGTTTTAATGAGGTATTTCATTTTTTTATGCTTTATATTCCATTGTGCTTCACTGTTAGGCAGGGTTTAGTTTGTTTACGCTTTGTATTGCTAACCTAGATTTTTCCCTTGCTATAGTACCGAGGCAATATTTCCCTTGGAGTAAGAGATTCCTACATTAAGAATCCATCTTCAAGGACTTGTTGATGACAACAATTACAAAGAACAATAATTGCATCAACTTGAAATGCTCGACAAACAATGTATCAACACTCTTGAGAACCTCCAGGCTTACTCTAAAGGAATGCAGTGTAGCTACAATGAAAATGTCATCCCTCATGTATTCAATAAAAAAGATTTCATGTTATGTGAAAATCAATGTAACGTCAATGTCGACTCAACTGATAAAGGAAAATTCAGCCCTAATTAGTTAGGACCTTATATAATTAATGCAAGCTATGGGTTTTGTGCATACATGTTAACAAAAATGGATGACACACCTCTCAAAGAACCTATTAATGTTGTACATATGTGTCGGTACTATGTCTAATGAACTTGAATAGTGTGAATGGCAAGGCAATGGTGTTAGAGCTACTAGACCACGCTCTATGTGCTCTCAGATTGCTTCATTCTTGACAAACAATTAATTGTGTGTCTTGAATACTAAGGTAATTATTTAAACTAATTTTTAGAGGGTTAGTTTAGGTTTCATTCTATTCAAGATAATCCTGTGTGTTATTTTACACTAGATCATTGCTTCGTGCAAGCAAGTCAGGAAAGAATACAATTATTGAAGAAGTGGTAGATAAAAGTAAGGAAAATTTTCCCATAAAAGTGTTAAGAAAAAGGAAGGAAAAACCATTATGTAATATGGTAAGAGTATTGTGGATAATAGCAATTAGCAGAATCGATACTCAATGAAGATCCCTAATCCATATAAGATTCAATATTCTACCCATCCAAATGTGTTGTCTCAAGAGGAGGAATGGGGTTTTAGAGGCTACACCCATGACTTAATTCTAGATTCCATAAAAAGTATCTTTCCTCATTGTTAGCTTATTTATAATATGAGGAGGATGAGGATCCTTGGGGATAGATTGAAGTGACTAATTGGAAGAAAACTATAAAAATAAAATTTTCGAAGCCATATGGATCTCATAGCATATATGATAAAGCTTAAATTTCTTTTTGATCTTGTTTTAGTCTCTAGTTGAGTGTTGCAAGAGTGGAATCTGTTGTTGATTTCTTTTATGTTGGTTGAGAAGGGCCCCATTTATAGAATCCCTATAATTTATCTAAAAATGAGACTAGTTACAAAATATTGTTTAAGTCACAAACATTGTCTCAATTGTTGAATTTGAATTGGTCAATCTCCCCATTGACCTTGTCACTCTTATGTTGGGTGCTTCTTCCATGAAAACTAAGGATCTACACATGAAATAATTACAACAAGAATCATGCCATGAGTTAGCATGTGCATTGAAGCCTGCCCAGTGCAGTCACAACTTGAACCATGGTCCAAGTCATAGGCTTTTCCATGAGTTTGAGGAACTGTAGGATACTACTATAGCAACAATATTTACTACATCTATTTCCACCGAACATGTCAATATTGAGTACAAAATTCAATTCTCCAAGAGATAGATGTCAATCTTCCTTTACATGGATTAAGCTAAAATTGAAACAAAATAATGTTGGTACCATTTATATACAAACCCATCTCTTCTCAATATATTTGTATCCTCACATATCAAGAGCTAATCATCACCTGTCTTTGGTTGGGTCAAAGTTGTCATTTCCTTCTATGGTGGGTGATCCCACAATGATGGTTTACAATTTTTGGCCAAACTAGACACTAAACTATTTTTTTCTAACTAAGTCTTCACTTTCGGGCACCTATAGCGGCTAAACCGTGAGGAATTTGAAGATGATGCAAACTAGTGATTTGTGGCATTTTTTATTTAGATTCTAAATATATTTATTTTCAAAAAAATTGGAATAAGATTGTACTTCTTTTTACATCTCTTTCAAAAACTATTTTTTTTATCAGTAAACACCATTTTTAAGGAGTGATGCTCATTGTATACAACATAACTTTTTTTATATGAAGGATAAATTTCTAAATTTTTTGAATTTAGATTTGTAACTATGATATCTAACCCTTTCATTTGGTTTCATAGTGTTCTATTGAATATTTTTTCCTTGACAAAATTTTGAAGTCAAATCAATTATAATTTAGACATAGGAAGACTGTATACAACATAACTTTTTTTGTATACATATCAAAATTCAATTTTTTTTACTAGATCAAGGACATCAATACCTATCCTGCACATATTTTTTAGAATTTTATTTTGATAATCTGTTATTTTCCACATGTGCGGAATAGAGAGGTTGATTTTTAGTGAAAAAACCTATTTTTAATCAAACTAAAAAAAATACATAATAAAAACAAAACATATTAAAATTATATTCTATGGATAGCTCATTTTAAGGACTACCATCATCCAGTTGGGTATGTGAAGTCTCCTCCATTTTCATCCCCAAATCGAGCTTCAAAGGGAAATATTTTGTATATTTTTGGTGCCAGAGGGGGAGAAGGGGGGGAAAGGGGGGTTCTAGCAAACCAAGCTTTGCTAGAACCAGGGGGTTTGCTCGAACCCCCCCTTATAGCGAATCCCCCTTTAATGCAATTAAAAAATAAAACCCATTAAAGTGGGGTTCGCTAGAAGGGGGAGGGGAGTTCCAAAAAAACCCCTTGTTCTAGCAAACCCTTTAGGGGGTTCTAACAAACCCCCTGGTTCTAGCGAACCCTTTAGGGGGTTCTAGCAAACCCCCTAAATTGTTTTCCATTTGAAAATGCATTTTTCCTTCCTCAATGGAATTGTAAACTGGTTCTGTGGGTTTACCCTGGTGCACTAATTTTGTGTGCATTCTTTGGTTCATTGTAATATATTAATCTAAAAACTCTAGTTCATTCTGATATTCCTTAGGCTATACATTTCATTCTTCCTACTTGATTCTCTATTTGGTAGTTGTTGAAGTAACACATCAAGCATTCTCTTGATTATCCCATTTGAGCACCCACCAATAGTTAATTTCCTTTGAGGAGAGATGTATTATAGCAATATTTGATGTACAAGGATGTAGACCACAAAGAAAAATGGAGTCATTGCATCATCACAAGGCCCAACAATAAAATTTGTAGTGTTGTAGTGGAGGCCACTACAACACCACACAGTTTGTTGTTGGGCCTTGTGGTGATGCAGGTGATATCACATTTCTTTGAGGAGATTTTTGAAATAGTTCACTTTCCTTATCTACGCTTCCACATTTTCACTAGAAAACTATTGTGGTTACAAAATCTCTACTTGCTCGCTTCTTGGTCACTACCTTTCCCACCTCTATCCTCAGTCGAATCATCCCATGCATCTGACTTTGCCCAAATTTTCTCCATGATCCAGAATCTCATGAATGAATTGAATTTTGATGGAAAATTCAACCATTTCCCCAACTTGAATCTCATTTAATCCATAGAAACATGCAATCCATTCTAGATGTTAGCTCCCATACAAGAGGTGATGGTTAGCCAAATGAACAACTACTATGGGTACCTAGTCCACCACAAACACTTCAATTTATGCCAGAAGTGATGCACCTGAAAGCCTACCCACATCACCACTGGTATGACTTGAAGTGTTTATAGGAGAGAAGGTGGCAAGGTATCACATTTATTTGAGTCATTTTTTTGAAATAGTTCACTTTTGTTGGCTATGCTTCCACATTTTCTTGTATGTCTTGTAGGGCACTTGTAACTACAATATATGACAAAAAAATACTTTTTATTCTTTGATGAATGTCTCTTCATTATTACTGGATATCTGATGTAGTGCACATTATTATAGTGCAAGCCTATCTTTCAGATTGTTTCATTTAGCATCACAAATATTCTCTGCAAGAACAATGTCCCTATTTAAAATGATGGAAATGGTTCACATCTCTCAGAACAATTTCTCTTGCAACAATCTTAGAGATGAATTTATATGGAGAAGATTTGTTGATTTTTTGTTGTCTTTTGGTCATGTAATATAAATAAGTTACCCATGTATTTTCCTATCAATTGAATCAGTGTTGTAGAAAAATATTTGTTATACTTGCATTTGGCATCAATGTGCAAAGTCACCTACTTGTCGTTTGACAAGAATGACCTATCTTTGAAGCACTATTTAGAGTTTTATTAGGAGGACTACCACCTTGCACTTGGAACTCTTGCATAGTCATAACATCCTTTGCATAAGTCTATCCTCATTTTCATTTTTTTAAATGATGATCTTTTCAAACAAAAATGCTTTAAATGGTGGACACTGAAGCTATATTTATCTCCAATACTTGTTTGCGCAATGCTCATAAAAGAATCTTTGTTTAAGCACAAAATCTAAGCATGGCTTCATGAAACTATCAACTAATACTATTTTTCCTGGCATTTGGACCTCATATTGAAAATGAACTAAGATGGTCTAACTGTTAGTCTTTCAATCTCTTGTGAAGTTCACAACAAAACCCTTAGTTGCTTACTTTTATAGGGAGCTAATTGATTCCTATCAAAACCCTATCCCTTTAGTATCATTTGTGTGGTAGTGTTATAATGCTACATGCTCCTCTCAAGGCTAGCTTTGATACAAGTATTTTATGCACCAAACCTATTCAAGAATGCATTTTCATTGTGTATATGCTTGATATGATACTCACTGTACTCTATTACCTTTGATAGAAATATATTTTTGATGTTGAATATGAAGATATTTTAAAGAGAGGTCTTATTTGTTGAGTAAATTTTGCAGGGCGTTGTAAGCTTTGCACTGATGATGTCTCAAATAGAGGGTGGTTGTCTAGTTGGTTACAATGTCATCACATATATCTTTCTTTAGGAAATTGCTTTCTAGTTGTTGTAAATTCATATTTCTTCTTATTGATATAAATAGCTTATGGTTTTTAATCAATGTAACATGCCAACCCTTCAATGAAGTAAAAACTTCCTAAGTTTTCACTTTGCAAATAAATAAACTATGTAACAAGCCATTGCAATAAATTTCTTTTTTTTCTTTATTGAGAATACAAGAACAAAGATACCATAACATAATACAATAAGGTTTCCATTTCATTACAATAATTCACAAGTTACAATCAAACAATAATGCATACATTTACATAGATAGCTCAATGAGCTTTAGAACAAATAGCTTATAGATGGTCCAAGATCCTTCCTTTCAAATCTTGGTTCTTCTATCACCTGCTATGGAGGAGAAGCATCACTCAAGTACTTTTTCACCAACCATGGACTCATACGTAGTCCCCCGTAGATCTATGATTCGATAGATGGACCTTCCCTTTGATGAAGAGATTGGTAGAGTAACCGAATAACAACAACCAAATGAGCATAGTGATGTGTCCTACATAACTAGAACTTGTAATCCCACAATTTGGAGTTCTAACATGTAATAATGGATCACTTTGAACTGATAGTGGAGCTAGAGGTAGTCACACTACTTTGGCCAAAGTATTCTCAAATGATAATCCAAATGAAGGTCATCTATCACACAGTACTCAGGGCCGATTTGACTTAAAGCCATCTTAAACTATGCATAGGTGTTTCCTTGAACAATGGATAATATATCACCCCAGAGGTAGCCTATCAACATTTCTACAAACATGGAATAAATATACTTTAATAAAGTAAATACACAAGCTCCCCCCCATACTAGATAAACAATCCTAGGAGTAAACACAATCTATGCAAGTTATTTAAATCAATAACCTAGCTAAGAGTAACTCATATTCCACTAACGTTTAATCATATCTAGTATATATTACCTATGATAAACATCAACCTCCTATTATGGAGTACAAACAAGAACATCATAAAAACAACATTACAACTTCTATTTCCTTTTCAAAGTTATTCTAGTTTCCCTAAATGAAAGTACTCATAAAAGACAATTCAACGCATTCATGGAGAACAATATTTCATAATAAAATAACAAAGAAGAAATTTCCTCATGCCTATTATCGCTTATCCAATCAATGGATAGCAATGTAGCTTCCCAAAACAACTAGACTAAATATAGCTTCTCAAGAGACATCACAATAACCCTCTAATTCTCAAGTTGATAGAATACTTCTCTCAAATACTTCTCTTTCTCAATATAACAAAACTATCTCTCTCAAATAAAACTGAGTAAAATGATAAAAATGCAGAGTAAAATTCTTGCAACAATGCGTCCCAAACAAGTGATCAAGCACCACTATTTATACAACAATTTGGTAACTACTTAGCCTATAGTTTAGGCATGCATTCTAACAAAAAAAAGTGTGCACAATAACACATATATCACAACTAAAAGGTGGAAAACATATAAGATCATACCTAGCTAAAATAGCTACAAATCAACCTTGTTGATCGATAGCAATTAGAGACCAATTCAAATCAAGACATGATTGAATTTGGTTTGCATTTCATAATGGAAATATATAGGTATAAGGATTCAAAGGTGGCACCAAAGCATCAATATTTACTCTTAGATTTGGTGCAGTTTCCTTCTTATCAGAAACAATAAATATCAAAAATGCGACACCAAGCTTGCATCAACAAAGTCTCAACATGAGTCGATTCAAATAATAAATTAGTTTGACAAAGTCATCAATTTGTTTTCTCATTACCTTACATGACTTAAAAGATGTTAGTTTAAGCATAATGACATGGAATTTAGTGTTTACCAAGTCAAATAAGATAGCCATCAAATGTGTCAACTTAGTCTTCACCAAGTATCGACTTAATGTAGTGAGCTACATTGTAGTATACGTGCTCCACTATGCATGGTAGCAAGAGTAAAACTCGACCTCAAAAAATACAGTCACAAGTAACATATAATCGACTTTTATCATTTTTTTTGATAAAGGGTAAAATGGGTTATACAGGGACCCAAAACCACAAAGTTTACAAGATAAAAGAAAGGGAACAAAAGTCCAACAGAAAACACCAGCTGCCCAAAAGGTAAAGGATGGAGCAAGCAACAACCAACCGAAACAGACCAGAAAGGTCAAGCAAAAAGGGCTAGTAGAGCAAACAAAAAATTGGCCTCACTTAACCCAGAGTCTTAAGGATAGACTCCATCTCCACCTCTAAGTTCTGCATGTCATGGACACCCCTTTTAAAAATTGGAATCATCTTCGGAGTAGGGGGAGCCTTTCTCTTCAGATTGGCTCTGGTTCTCTTTGATATGCCAACATCAATTTCCTAGCTTTTATCATTGGTATCCTCTAGATCCACCACCAAAGACCCTTGCTGGGCTTTGTCTAACTTCTTAGTCATAGCATTAATAATAGTGGTATTGTGTCTGGCCATTCGATTGTTTTGCTCTGCAAATTTTTTGATGGTGATCCTCATATTCTCAACCTCAATTTCAATATTTTTGTTTTTGTCGGCATGGTACAGAGTTTCTTTGTTGAGACCATGATCTCCACAATCCACATCTTTCTTATCAATAGCAGCAATCTTGGCTCCCAGCTCTTCCCATTTGCTTTGAAGGGCCCAATTTTTTATCTTTAACTCATTAATTTCATTGAAAGTCTATTTCAAAATTTTGAAATGGGAATCAACATTAGTTTTGGCTAAGTTCAGAACATCCATAGAGGGATCCCTTCCAGAATTGAAACAAGTTTTTTCAGGGTCAGGAGTAACAGGGGAACCGTCTCTAGCAGGTCTTTCCAGCAATGAGTCGACATTTGACTCAGTTTTGTTGGCACTAGACTCCTCAAATTCAGGGGAATCTTCAGAATAGGAAACAAGGTTTTTAGCCTGGGGGTTCTTATCAACAAGACTAGTCTTAAGGGAGGGGCTTCCCGGCTCAAACTCAACACGAGCTTTATTAAAAAAAGGGGTAGGGTTTTTTTTGCCAGAAGGGACAACATGCGGGCTAAGGACAGTTCTAGCCATACTTAAATTGGGAAAAAAATTTGAGCAATTGGGCTTAGTGTCGTCATCCTCAGAATCATAAAGAGTTTCCAGATTAGCGGGGACAGGCATTTTTTGATAATGCTTAATAATCAATCTAATCAGCCTAGTATGTAGGATAGGGAATCTTCTAGGGTTTTTCTTATGATCATCCAAGCTTTTCCTCAGAGAACAGAAAAGATAATAGGGGAACAAAACCCTTACCTTGTGGTGGAAGTGATTGAGCAAAGCAAAGTGATAGCCATAGACCCTGGTGAAGCACTCGTCCACCATAATGTACTCCATGATGACCCGTAGGAACTTTCTCCAAATGGATTTTATGGTGTCAGCTTCAAAGTAGTTGTTAGCTATTTTCACAAGATTCAACCTTTCTTTTTCTTTTTTAGGAAATATGATCATGACATCGTCAGAAAAAACCTTGTCCCTGAAGAACTTCTTCCCATCAGTAGACAAACCAGTCACTTAAGCTATCAAATTTTCATTGAGCTCCACATTCCTACCAAATAGGGTAAGGTTTCCATTATTCCAATTTTTCAAAAAAAGGTCCGTAGCCGCCTAATTGGAGCCATGGAGCTTCTCCAGGAAAGGAAGTAACCCGCCACTTTTAACTTTATTCCAAACCTTAACATTTTTTGTATGCATCTCATAGCTGTCCGCCTCGATTATTTTCCTTTCTCCACCCATCTTGGCCAACACAGTGGGGCATACACAGATGAAATCTTTACTAAAATTGGCCCCGCCAAATCTGAGAACCCACAAAGCATGCGAAGCTTTATTGCAAACTAAGCCACTGAGCTCGGTCCTGTACAATCTAATGATTGTGATGTGAAAAATCCAACCTGTCCTCATTAAAGGGATGACATGCCTCTTGTCCATGTGATTTATCATAATTCAATAAAGCGCAGAAATTAGAACTTAGATCACTAACATTAAGCCAGGTGCGCAAATCATTACTCCTAACTCCTTCATTAGCAAAAAAACTGCAACAACATTGGCTTCTCTATAAGCATGTGATATTTTAACTTTATCAAATTTAGCCAAGGTCAAGATGGTGTCATCAACCCAAGATTTTATTGTCCATGAGGGGGGAGACATGCCACAGAGGTAGTCAATTATATTTTTGGAATCACCTTCAAGCCATAGATTTTTAAAGTTAAGACTTTGGGCTAAATTTATAATACGAAAAGCGCCAGCAACCTCTGCCAAATGATTGGTTTGGGAGCCGAGAGGAGAGGTCGTCACACCAAGGAAATTGCTAAAGGAGTCCCTTATGACTCCACCATAGCCTGTCGCCCCCGGGTTACCTTTAGCCGCACCATGAAAGTTAGCTTTGACCCATCCATTAGGTGGAAAAGACCAGCAAGCACCCTCTTTGTCCTTCTTGGCTTTCTTAGGAGCACAAGGTAAGTCAAGACTAATGTTCCAATCCTTAGCAACTATAAGGTCATAGGGCGGATGTCTCGCTTTCTCTGAGAAGCAAACCTTCTGGGACAAGACATTAACATTTTCCTTCAAGAATCTGACGATTTTATCAAAAATAATATCTATAGGAGCTTCTTTATCTCTGTAAATTCTATTGTTGCATTCTTTCCAAAGACCCCAAGCAACATGAGGGAAAGAGAAATCCCATAAAATCATGAGCATAGAATTTTTAGTCAGGGCTTTCCATTGAAGGAAGAAGTCTTCAATGGATGAAGGAAAAACCCAAGAAAGATGCCACAACCTGATAATTTTTTCCCAAATAGAAGCAACAAATGAGCAATGAAGGAACAACTAGCACATAGATTCAGCCTCCATCTTACAAAGAAAACATCTGTTAGGTATTTGAAATCTGCATTTGCAAAGGTTATCAATCGTGAGCACCTTGTTTTGGAGAAGGATCCAGGAAAAAAGTTGATTTTAGGGATCAAATGTTTGAACCAAGCCTTCAACCAGAAAGGAGGAGAGTCTTGAGATGAAGTAATCTTGTGAAGGTAGATGAAACAAAATAATTTCCCAAGGGTTCATCAAACCAGACAAGACGATCTTCCAATTGGTCAGAGCAAAGTGTAAGAGCCAACAAAGAAGACTGGATAGGAGCAAGAGCCTGACTGACAATACACAAATCCACCCATTTACCATTCACTCTGTAGTCTTTCACATAAGAGTTGTAACGAGCCTTGCAATTCTCAGCCCATTCATTAAAGGATAGATAATATATTAAATATATATTAATATATATAAAATATCACATATACATATATATATATCAACATATATTTATATGTATGTGTATATGTATATATATATATAATTTAATATATATTTATATATATATTATAATCCATCAATGTAAGTATACATTCAATATTCAAATAAGTATAATCACGATGGTATTCGCATACTAATCACAATATATCAATTGTATACGTATATATATTTATATAAGTATATGCCTCTATGTACATATATACATATGCATACATATATCGATACATCTGTATGGGCATGTCCATTTTCCATAGTACGCATGTATTGATACATATATACACTATACATATATATATATATACACACACACACACACATTCGATTCACATATAACCATTCACAATTACCATTGTATTGATAAACATTTATGTGTGGTACATCTATACATATACATATACATTTTGCTAGATCCCTTTGACATGCATCACGTATATACATACACGTACTCCACATATGTCCTTTTTATCAATATAACCGTAATGAAACAAGAAAGAACTCCAAAGCTCAAATAGATAAACATCACCCAATAATACAATCTATAGTAAACTAGGCTCTACTAATGCACACACATCAACTAAGGATGACTTACCAACTTCCCACAAACTAACTCAACTCAATTATTCTACTATGGTGTGTGTATGTTGAAATATTTTACGTTACTGGCTACCCGACCAAGTTCTTTTCCTGAGTGATACTTCCCCTTTGCCTAGAGGAATTGAACATATATACCTGCAACCACTAACACATGCACACGATAGTAAGTTGTTCACAAAATTTGCAGTATATGCAATACGTCTCCAAAGTTAGCATATTAATTCAATAACTATTTATACACATATTTGCATTATACTTTTCCAAAACATCAAATGAGATAACATTCACATATAACACATTGACAAAAAAGTACAAGAACAAATTATTCATCTCCAAAATTCACATTACATTCATATTTACCCTACATAGTAATAGTAAATAGTAATTACACAATTGGGGTGTAACATTTGATATGGAACTTTGAAGTTGAGGTGACTATTAAACTATTGCTCTTAGTGTAATCTGTTTTGTTATATGATTATTTCTTGTAGTGCTTGTATTAGGTGTAGATTCATGCATCAAGTTGTTTAAACATTTCAAGTCTTATGAAGGGCTATATTTCTTCTTGGGTGCATATTTGAGCTCCAGGTGATTTGACTTTGGATTGTCACTTGTATCATTTTGTCACTGATATTCATTGATCTATTTGAGGAGGTAATTTTGTAGTAGCTTGGGAACCTTGTACTTATATGGTAAGCTATATTTTCAATGTCATTGGTATTGAGGATCTTGACATTCACTTCAAATACATTGAAGTAGTAGCCAAAACTAGACAAATCAAGGAAGTGGAACATGTAACTAGAGAGTCAAACTTCTATGATGTTGAAAAGAAAAAAAACTTTCTTATGGAAGCAATACTTTTAGATGCTTACATCCACTAATAAATGTTTGTGATTGGTTTGGATTTGTCTATGTTGTCATGTTTAGTAAAGCTTATCAGTCAAAGTATATGTAGAACATAGTTCTCAGTCCATACTGAGTATTCATGGTGTGAAGTTTGTAGAGGAGTCTTTCATAAGACCGTTAGGCTTCATTTTTCAAGTAGTTCTTTCATGTTTTGGAGCCGTATAAAAATAAAATAGAGCATTGTAACTCATTTTCCTCAGTCACAACACTGAGAAACACACTTTGTAACACATTTTTTTAAGCATTGAAGACACACATTTTTGTCTTGTATCTACTGTAAGAACACCTTTTTTCAATAAAATTTCAATATTTTTCCTTCTTAATAGATTTTTCATTATGTGGAAATGAATTGATTATGATTTTCTATGTTTTATGTTTAAAACTCAAAAACATTGTCTCATTTCCAACACTTTTAGGTAGAAATCAGTGAACAAAAAAATTTAAATGAACTACCAATTGACTAAATATAATACCAACTGACAGAAATCAGTGAATAAATATGACTAAAAATATTTGACTAAATATACTAGGTCAGTTGATAGAAATCAGTAAATAAATATACTACCAATTGACAAAAATCAGTGAATAAATATGACTAAATCAATGACTAAAAATATAATTTACCAAATTGATCAATCAAAAAACCCAAATAAATGACTGGAAATAAACTACTAATGGCCACGTGACCAAGCTCAGTGAATAATATGACTAAATATATGACTAAATTAATGACTAAATATACTACCAAATTGATCAATCAAAATAACCAATAAATGACTAAAATTGGTTTAGTCATAAATTTGGTCGCATTATAAATGATTGGAAATAAACTACTAATGGTCATGTGACTAAGTTTAGTCATTTATATGTAGGTCTTAGTAGTTTTTTAGTCATATATTGTTGTTTTTGTACTAGTGGTTTCTGTGTAATGCTTAATGCCCAATTTTTACATAATTACATTGGACATTAATAGGTAAAAACATAACTAAAAATATTTATAATTAAAAATACATCACCAATATTGTTTCAACACATGTGTACACACCCACACAAGTGTTGTGATCACAACAAACTATCACAAACACCAATATAGTTGTGGAAGAGAATTGTAGGTGTCACACATACAAGAAGAGACACATTGTCATCTTTACAAAGTAAGAGTGATAAGAATTCAATGTGGCACACCATTTGAAGTGGAAGCAATAAAAATAGACATATAAATTAGAGAGGTGTAAACAACTCCATCCACTAAGAAGGAACACATAACAACATAAAATAACAAAAGGAAGAAAACACTAATCAATTTGTTCCTTTAATTGATCAAACCAAGGAAAATATATGAATTAGATTCAATTAAGAAGATAGTCATAGCCACATATATTTGTAATATTTGGGTAAATAGATATAGAGAAATTTGCAAGTCATGTGAACCTATATGTTTTTTTTTTTAGACTACAAATTTTCCATGCTTCAATTACAAATCATAAAATTCCATTTTTCATCTACTACTCATGCCAATTTCATGACACTATGTAGAGAGGACCAATTGAAGTCCCATGCACTACACATTTTGGTCTATTAGAAAATTATGCATATAACAAACACAAAATGATTGTGAACAATGAAAGAGTGGACACTTCGAGGCATTAGTTGAGCAAGCGAAGAGCATTTTTATGGCGTATTGCCTCCCTAATGTTATTGATCTAAAGGTGGATAATTTTTAATCATTGATTACAAGCACTATTAGATAAGTAGTTACATGTCTATTTCTTAGTGGTTGCGAAAAAAGGGACAAAATAAATTACTCATATCCTTTTATCCCTACTGTTTGAGCCTCCACCATTGATCTTGCTAAGTCATCCACAAACATAAGATTTTGGCATTACTTGGAGAAGGTGGTAGTAGTTCAACAAGTCAATATTTGGTAACTGACTTGATGTCAAGACTATATTTCTACATTCCATTGGTCATTGGTAGGTGTGCAAGCACTTACATGGATGGGTATCATTAGGGGTTAATAGAAATTTGTCAAATTGTCCAATGACATGAGCATAGTGGGCTTGGTAATGCAATTAGGAGCATAAACAATTTTTTGTAATTTGATCTTGTTGAATTAATGTTATATGTAGGGGCTGGCCCCTAGTTAGTGGCATGGATGTAAGTTCATTAGGCATGAAGAAGCTATTAGGTACAACTATGTTGATGCATTGTGATCTTATTAATTGAAGTTTAAGCACATGGGGATTCTTTATGTTTTACATTCCAAAAGGGCTAGTTGAATGGAACCATCTAGAAATTGATGATGTAAGTATGTTGAGCCCATCATCCTTTCAGTGCTTGAGCCTTTCAAACACAATGAATCATTTAGGGCATAAGTCACATCAAGGATGGAACAATTAAATGTAGTGTTTGACATCTTTTTTAGCCCCTTCAATTCTACATTATAGATCTCTGAAAACTTATTCCAACCAGTCAAACACATGTTCAATTTAAAAAAGAACTTAAACCCTCACAACTAAAGAATAAAAGAAGACCCTTGCACTTTTGCTTTCACTATTTTGTTGACGTTGTTGATTTTGAACTCATTAATCCCCCAACGTCAATCTAGCTCAAGTACTTACCATATGAAGTGTGTGATCGCCACCTTATCCCCATTATCTATTGTCATGCCTTCTAATAGGGATGGTATGCAAGCCTAGGAACTAAACAAACTTGACAACCTCTCCCAAGTATACCTTACCATATGCCTACAAATACAAGAAGCATTCCTATAGACTTTAAATTGTGACCTCCATTATAAATTTTAAGAAATTGAAGCACTTGACATGTAGCACCCCAAAGTGCTTTGCAGTAGTCCAACAAAGCACTTTAGTATATTACAATTATCGAAACAATGAAATGCTTTGTGTGCCTCGGGATGTGTCGAGCATCTCTAGAAACTTTCTCATAGGTATAAGGTGTAGTATGGTATCTTTGTTGTAAGGCTCACAATCAACTTCACTTGTTGCTTGTTCAAACTATCAATGCACAACACCAACTTTAATGACAATTTTTTTATTTAGTTCACTTAAATACCTATCTTCATCAACTCTGTCTAGCAATAGTAGTTACAATCAATGCATAACAATAACCTAAGTAATAAATTACTTATTTAATTCACCTAAATATCTATTCTAATCAACTAAGTCATAGTAATTCCTTTATCTATATGTATTGTCAAATGATACAACTATCAAATGTCATATTGGTAGTTCGATCAAACCACCACTACTCTCAATTTGCCAGCAAATCAAAGAACATCGTCTTGCTAGCATTTGGTAGGAACTTCCCAGCATTTTTCTATATATAAACATGCTAATAATACAATATCTTATTTAAAAATAATAATTTCTCCATTAAAAAATATAAATCTTCAAATTAAGAAACACCAAATATAAAAGGATGTTCTAGGTCTTCCATGGAAAATAAACGCCACTATACTTTTCTAAGTACAATAACCACTATTTTAAGGATTTACAATATTTAAGCCAAACGTGGTGTGGTATTTTCAAGCCTTTCAACTCTGATCAGTGTGGGAATTGAGGAACAGAAAATGGCATCATTAGCGATGATTCTCATGACGGCCACAACGCTTGCTGCTGTCTCCATCCACCTGTAACAATATTTCATTCAAACCCTAATTATGTTGTGTTTTTAATGGTTATTCGTTCTTCTGACAGAAGTGGTTTCTGGCTTACAGAGTTAAGAAATTGAGCAGCGCTATGAGGGAGAAGCGAAGGAATTGGACAGGCACGAGAGGAGGACTAGTGTTACTGAATTTGACGGTTTCTTCGCCATGAAAATCTAATTTCTGATGCAATCAAATTTTTAATTATTTACAGTGAGGAGGCCTCCTTTTCGTTGGCTGTATTAGAGAATGGTAGAGTTGTAGGAATACCCTAATCAGTGTTCTTTTGGTCCAACCATTTAACATCCTCTTGGCCATAATTGACCTTCAATTATTCATCTTTCTTTTCTTTTCTATGAGAAATAGCTAAATATAATTTAAATTTTGCCTAGCTCGTTTAGAAAATTTATTATTTTTTTTTGGTATGCTTCTATTCCTTGTTCTTTCTTTTATTCTTTTATGCCATAACTAACCTTCTTGCTTTGTTGGGAACACTTCCTATGGGTAAAATTAAAGTTTCTTGTGGTTCATTTATATGTACATTTTTGGTGTGTTCTTGTATTTATGCTACACAAATATTGTTCATGTATATGGTATTTAGAGTTAGAAAAGCTACGTGAATTACTTATTCATCAATTATAATTGTATTTTTTATTTCCATAAAAAAAACTCAAATGGCAAGAATATGCTAAGTTTGACAAATTTTGTAAAGTTGTCCAATATTTCTTGAGTAAAACTAGTTCTTCATTTGGGTATCTGTTGGGTTGAATTTTAGGACTAGATCTCTAAGGTGGTTTTGTCTTTAGATGGTACCAAAATACTTGCATGGAATTCTATTTTTCCTATAAGTTTGGCTATCCTAAGGTGACTAATTAATTTATAGATGAAGTGAAGAGAGATTAGAGGGATTGAAATCATTTTCATAATCTTGGTCATTGTCTCCAACCAACCAATAGTACTTTGCTAATATTTTAAGATTCACCTTTTTAATTTTGAAAGAAATAGTATTTTGAACTTGTGTATTCACTTGGGTTATTGGGAAACAAACAAATACGGAAAATGATGCAATTAAAAACACAAAGTATGCATTAGATAATTTCTTCAAATGAGAATTCTTCACTATGTTGAATTTGGAGGTGGTGCATATTGTATACTATTAAATTTCTTAATAAAAACATCATGTTTTTTTTTGTATACTTTATGATATCAAGCTCCTTGCAATTTAGTATGTATTGCCCATAAAAAATAAAAATTATATTTATCATGTTTACTCAAACAAAGTCTACTTTTCCATGGTCATGAATTAGTGCAAGTAATCTATTCTTGTGGTCCAATAATATTAGCACTAGAGTCTTTATTACACAAATACTTTATTGGGATGCTTTGGAACACACACACACACACACACACACACGCGCGCGCGCACACACACATACACACACATAAACGACTATTAAAATCACTTGAAGTATGCAAATTAGACAATCATGAAATGATAATTCTTCCACTATGTTGAATCTATAGGTCATGTTCTAAATAGACCACCTTTGGTTATAAAAATTGTGTACTATATAATCTATTAATAAAGATATTCTATTTTTATATTTATTAAATTTTACACCAAATGATATTGAGTTCTTTAAGATAGTATATATCACCCATGTCAAAATGTGAAAATTATATGTATCATGTTTATTGAAACAAATTCTACTTTTCTATGGTTACAAATTAGTGCAAATATTCTAGTTCCTTATACAATAATATTAACACTATATGTTTTTGTTATATAGATACTCTGTTGGGATGATTTCAACCAATCTTATGTATTTGATGAGATATGGTATATTAATTATAAACTAAATACAATTTGATGTATTCTTGAAAACTTAAAATCTATGGTTTATGAGAAAGAAATGCCTAAATAAGAATATGCATATCATGAATTTACTATGTATTTGTGTTATTGTTAACTTTTGTTCTTTTCATCTGCTAAACTAATCTAAATAAATATATCAAGTTCATCATTTCCACATGTCATGTTTTGTTCTTGGTTCTTATTAGCATAAACAAGTTTAAATATATATTTTGGATTTGACATTATTTTGTCAAATATATTTTTGAAACATCCTATTTCCTCCCAAATACTTATTTTTATAAAAAATATACTTAAATGTATGTTGAGATGAAATATTCTCCCACATGAGAATAATCTTCACTCCCACTCCCTGGTTTTGCCACATATTTCACCCTTTCATTCTCATATTCTTAAGGGAGACTATTGGCTCTCTTACCTTGGACCTGGGCTCTAAATTTTCTTGAAAGAGGAGCCATAACCTTCCCAAATTTCATTCATCTAGCTAGCAAGAACTGTCTTCCTTGGCTAGATTTCAAAATGAAATATAAAATCTCAAATCAAAATTAAGAGACTTACTAGATCTGGTTCTTTCTTCCACCCCCCCACAATCGCTACATAAGTTAGGTATGTGGTGCTTCAAGCCTTGGTTGAAGGACTAGAAATGGATTTCAAATACTCCTTTTCAGAGCTATAGGCCCTATAAGAGATACTCTTAGATCTCTCCTCACTTGCATATGGTTGATAAACTCAACTTCCATTGGCAATTGTAGTCCTCTTGTGGGATTTGACAAAAGTGATTCCAGGGCATCTAAGTGGTTGTGTTGGAGCCTATATTGGTTCATTTTTCTTAGTGTCTATTATATTGAGGATTTATTATGGGGAACTATCTACCACATGGACATTCCCACTCCAAATTTACCATTATGTAGCCAAATTGAGTCCCTCAAGCATCTCTTTTGGTTTTTTCCTTAGGCTTAAGAAGCCTCAAAATAGAGCTATGACATCTTTAGACCCTTCAAGCCTACTCCCTTCTCATGGAACATGATTCTACTTAGGGATTGACCTAATCTCCCTCACAAGTTCTCACATAGATGACACACTTTTAGGGTGGAAATTTTATTTAGTATTTGGAAAGAGAACTATGATATTTAATCACAATGTTGGTAATAAGTGTTTTTCTTTGTATACTATAGCTATGATTTTCTCTAATGTTCTTATGGAAATTTAGGTACAAGCTAGAAAAGTTGCACTTGAAGTTTCACATGTCCAAGAGCTATTGGAACACTGGGGTAATGCCCCTTGCACTATTGCTTGAGTTCCTCCTGAATCCACTCCTCCTTATGGGCATCAACATAGATGTAGCCACTCTTCCCAATGGAATAGTCGAGGAGATCATGAGTCTTATTCTCATGGTCCTATTCCATAGAGTCCCAAGGACCCTACTACCAATGAAGGATGACCTTAGCCTCACATTTTTCATCTCCTCATTGAGGTACTTGTTGGTCAGACACCAGTGAATTTTATTGTATGTCGCTTACTAGATCTCCCCTATTCACAATCGACTTCCTTTGGAGGGGAATGCATAAGACAATGCTCTCACTGGTTGGGATCCAAATGATGATTCCACCCTTGATAGTGTTTGGGGGAATCTAGTGATAATAAATATCGTCCTTCACTTGACATAGTCACAGTTACTTAAAGGTTTTTGTTATGGTTTTTAGGGCTAGGCCCTTTTGTTAGACTTGGTGTGCTTCTCTACCACCCTCCCCCTTTTTTGTGAATATTGTACTATTTTCTTTATATTAATACAAATTTAAATAGGATATATTCATAAAAAAAGCTATAATAAATAATATGCAACAAAAAATTATGAAAAAATATCCATGGAACACTAGATATCGGTGTTATGAATCTATGTTTAAAAATTTATAATTTTAAATCCTTTCTACAAATAAAGTTATTCTTTAGTGAAGTAACAACACTTTTTAAAAATACTATAAACTATAAAAAAGTAAGCTATTAAAAGTTACATTAAAAAAATTCACAAATAATTTATTTTATATAGACAATCTCAAAAATCACTAGTTCACATCATCTTCAATTTTTTAATTGTTTAGTTTCTATAGGTGTCAAAAAGTGAAAGTTTAGTGAAAATGTTGATTTTAATGTCTCACTTTGGTCAGAAAGTAGAACACACTATTTTGGGGTCACCCATTTTCTAACATAGATTCTTGTGATTTTCCCACCTAGAATACTTCACATTATTAAATTATGGATTATCATGACTTACTTTCTCATTTTATCAATTCTTCTCCATATGTTCTAGAGGATATAACTTGCTTCTATGTCATACCTCAAATGATTATATGATATTTCCTCCTTTGTTTTTGATATAAAAAGCAATAAAACAAGGGTGTTGTTCCTTTAATACAAGGAACCACCGGCCATCAACAACAGAGTAACACTAACAACATAGTAACAACAAGTCTAAAAACCAAACCATCACCCTTAGTAGATTATATCAAAAGCATCCCAAAAACTAACAAAAGAACTAAAACTACTATTAATGTCCATCATAAAAACATGATTTAAAACAGTCTTAGCCACAAACCACTAAGGGTCATACTAGTCATAAGGAAACAAAAGAAAATTGACAATGTCTTTAAAAAAATAAAACATAAATGAAGGCTGATACAACTAACACCATTCAAAAAACCCAAATCCCCCCAAAAACTAATCCTTTTTCCCATTGCATGGCTTAAATAAAGTTATAGTAGCCAAATCTTTAGTGAGGAACATAAGAAGTTCCTTGTTGGTGGATTCTTCATCCACATCATCTACAGACTTGTCCTTCTACAACAGACATAAAGTAGTGGCATACCTATGCATATTCTTCATCGCAAAATGTGTAACATCCTGCAGTCTTTTCTCTAAACTCTCAACTTTACTTTTAAGGTTATCAACCTCCTCTCAGATAGCATCCTATTTACTGCAAGCTTCCTCCATGGGAGCCTTGCCTTCAATAATGTTTGAGGCCTGAGACTTGACCTTCTTGATTTTAATGTTGGTAGGACCCCTCTTAAGACTTTCAAAAACATGGGAGGAGCTACTGTTAGCAGAAACTGAAAGAGCCTCCTCCTCAAAATCCTTTTCCTCCTTACTCTTACTCTCACTTCTATCCCCATTGTTAGAATCCAAGTCCTCCTTAAAAATATTCTCTCTTTCCTGCTTGATTACTAGTCTATTTGACCTACGAGGGGTACTAGTCTCATTGGTGATCTCAATGTCAGAGTCAATTTGCTAAAGTATGAATTTTGTCTTCTTGGAGGCTTTGGCCCTAGTTTTTGGGGTGGGAGTTATGCATTTTTTATCTTTATTCTTCATCACAGGCCCTTAAGAGGGGGATGTGTCTTGTGGAGAGGATTTTGCGGCAAGGTTTTTAATGCATTTTTTCTTGCTAGGGCCAGGAGTGTCCATAATGCTAGCAAGTGTCAAAACCAGAGCCTCTTCAATAGTTTTTATTCGCATTCATGGCTTCAACCGCATCAAACCTAGTACTCTCAAGAGAATGAATGAGAAAAAATGGAATGGAAATATTGTGGTGGTTTCTAAGGTGATTGAGGAAATTGAAATGGTAGTAGTAATACACACCGTATCTTCCCTCGAGGGTGAATTATTTCATCACCACCATGCAAATTTTTTCCCATGGCTTAGGAAGCACCTCATGGTCATAGCCCCCACACAGCTTGATAGGTTTCTTGTTGCCTTAGAAGAATAGGTTGAGGTTGGTTTGGTCAGCAACTTTGGTGGTTTTCTCCCATATACTCCATCTAGAGCGAGTCAGGTGTTGCTTTAGCAATGACCTCTTCATCAATTTTGAAGGAAATTCTACCAATAGTGACCTTTCTGGCATTCCAAGAGGTGACAAATTGTTTGGAGAGGCCCTCATCATGGGCAATCATGCATTCCATATACTGAGAAATTTTTCCCTCCTTGCATATATGCCAAAAAATTATGTTTGTCTTCCATTCATCACACTTATCTAGCTTCACACACACCCGATCCCCACCCTTAGCTCCAACACAATTGTCATGGAAAAATAGAATAGTGAAAGGTAGAAAAATAGTAGGCCGGATACAATAAAAACCAAATTTAGAACAGACCGCAGAAAAATGGTCGACAAAAGGTAGCTTGTAAAAAAATAAAAGATGGAAATAAATGCCACTTCCCATAGCCATCGCAGGTTTAGTAGTTCCCTCATGCGAGGAGTCTGAGGCATGATAGGAAATGATAGCGGTAATAAATTCAGACAACTCAAAAAATCAAACAAAATCTACAAGTCTGCAAAGATCATCATGAAAGTCGAGGGGGTTCAAAAAATAATGAACCCATCGATCATTAGGATCAATATGATGAGTCTCGACGGTGATCCAATAAAGGTCGTACGTGTCACGTGGAAAATTCTCCCAAGCAATCTTCCTGCACAATGACCAGTTATTTAAACAAAAACTCCCACCCACATTACTAACAAAAGATAGTAACAAGCACACCAAGGTTAGAAAGAACTTTTTAGGAACCATGATGAATTTCATTAATATCCTTTCTTAGAAGTGCCACAACAGAAGGGGGAAAAGACTCTTCTTTCCTCTAGCATCATATCCTTTCCTAATCAAGACCAGTTGTAGCCAGACTATCAACAACCACATTTCCTTCCCTGTAGACATGTTGAATAGTGAACTCTTGAAGACCGGTAAGAAGAGAGCGAATGTCTTCAATTATCCCTTGGATGCATCGTGCCCTTTATCGCTTCCACAATCTGTTGTGAGTTACCCTCAATTTTCATGGACTTAATGCCAAGTGACAACACAATTTTGAGGCCCCAGAAGAGTGCCATACTTTTCACTTGATTACTAGTGTGATCCTTCAAGTTCCCTGAATAGGAAACAACTAAGCAACCATTATGGTATCTGATGATACCACCCCCCAGTAGCCTTCCCAACTCTTGCCGCCCCATCAAAATTCAGGTTAAACCAAGGTGGTTTGGGATTTTTCCATTTCATATTACTTCTAACAATCTTCTTGGAGATATCAAACTTCTGGAAGTCACTAGGCAACTTCCAAATTATGGCCATAGTTTTATCCCACCCGTTGGAGGGCAATTGGGGATCTTCCATTGGCAAACCAAAATGTTATCCAGAAGGAGTTTATTAAGGATTATTAACAGACTATCCACACTATTCTCCTTCTCTTTGAAAATCCTCTTGTTCCTTTCTTTCCATAGACACCAGCAGATGTGATCTTTCCTCCTTTGTTGATCTTATGCATGTATGTTATTTTATACTAGAATATTTTAATTTATATTTCTCAAGGACCTATCATGACAATATATCTTATGATAATAGTTGTATAACATTTTCATCTCCTTCTCTTCCTATTGAAAAACCTCCTTCCACTTGCACCATTCCTCCATTATCCATGATGTTAACACATATTTTCCTACATCTATTCCTTCTTTAATTATAAGGTCAACCTTCATGGATATAGCATAGGATGTTGATTCTTTTCTCTCTTCTCTCATGTAATGTCCCTATTGTTTTGAGTAATGGTAGATATTGATATTTAGCTTATTTTATTCCCATAAGCTGAATAATGGAGTTATAAGGGGATAATAATTAAATTAGTTATTTTAAAGCTATCTATTTTAAATAAATATCAAAAGGATTATAAATTTAATTTAATTAACGTCGAGCAATTTGGGTTTTTGAGGAATGGTTTTCACAAGTTATTCCATGTCTTTTGTGTTTGGTGTTGAAAGTTTCTAGTGTCTATAATTACTTCAATTACTAGTAATTGTTTTCATATCTAGTGATATTAGTGTTCATTGTGGGTGTCAAATATTATCTCCTTGTGGGTATGCTTCGTAGCTTAAGAATTGGTTTAATTTGTGCACAGTCATTTGATGATATTTCTAAGTGTGTTTTGTATATAGTCCTGGGTTGTCTTTGTTATCATTCTCCAAAGCTCCTAGGTATTTGGTATAAGGTGTGTTTGTAACAAATGGAGTATTTTACTAGAAACATTAGAGTTGCAGCGCAGGTGAGAGAAAGGGAGCTCCCTTTTTTTGAAGAGTTCATGGAGCTTGAGTTATCTCAATTTTTTTAAATGTCATGCCCAAGTCTTCTTGACAGTATAAAATTTGTCATTGGACAAGAGATATTGTGTCCAAATTCTCCAACCTATTGTTATTTCTATCTTAGTTACTTTCAATATTTTTTTCTTGAATGCAATGGATCTTCTCTAGTCATTTGAATCTCTTTCAATTATGGTTAAGGAGTCAGCTCAACCCAGTTATTTCAAAGAAGATGAGTTATTAAAGTATGTGTAGGGGTATAATCTAGAAAAGGGGAAAGCTTATGTGGGTGGAATTTTCCCCAAGCATTATCTTAAGAGAAAAAGAGCATACAAGGAGGCATATGAATCAATCAAGAAAGGGTTGAGGGATGATGATACATGGTTTTTATATAGGATGTTGAATCTATAGTCTCAAGAACTTGGTCTTCAAATGGTTAAAAAATTCAAAGATATTTTTTTTTGTCATTTCCTTTCTTCTGTCGCACCATATATGCCATGGTCAAAGAGCAATGGAGATGGCGAGGGACATACCAGGTTTACAAAATGAAGCAGTGATGAATGAAGACCAAGGTGACAATGGTATTTACCTCAATGCAAGTAGGGAGGACACATCGGTAAATGATGTGATAATGGAGGAATGAAGGCAAAATATTCCTCATATATCTATAATATGGAATTTTATGTTATAGTCTAAAATCATGTTTTTTGTCTTTGTGTTGGAAAATAGTCTACAACACACCACATGGAAGTTAACTCAAAGGAACATTTTGTATTGTAAATTTTAGATAATACTCTATCAGTACTATAACTCTGGATGTTATGTAAATTCTACATATTTTAATATTAATATAATATATAGGCCTTAGCATTTTATCAAGAAAAAAAACTTTAATTTAATTAATTTAATTAAAGTGACAAATAAAAAATAATAATATTATAAAGTCACTTTATTAAATATTATAAAGTTACTTTATTAAATGTTATAAATTCACTTTATTAAATGAAGAGTGCTTCTAGAAGTTGGAGGTGGTCACATTTAGATTCTTCTAAAAGACTCGGCTAAGCCTTTAAAAGGAGGAATACGGAAAGCATTTGAGCATCCATTATTGACTTAATATTTTCTATGAATTATTGCAAAGGCTTGAATTATAGGTTTAACTAATTTTTTGAGGACAAAAACCCTTGGAAAGGTTTGGAGGATTGGACGAAAGCCAAATTCCTTTAGTAGGTCTACTTCAGCATTCACATAAGGTGATAAAAGGAAACTTGTGAAATCTTCTATGAGGATAATTTTTTAGTAAATGAATTAGCAGATGTAATATTAAATTATTTGCAATTTTTTGGAGATTCATTTTTAGGTTGTTGGGCATAATTTTAGTCATATTTTGAGTCGTATCGAACTTGTATCAGTTGTAGGGATACTCATAAATTAATACCAACACTTTGGTATTTGTTGTTTTCTTCTGTTTTGGTCAAATAAGGACATATATCAATCATTGAATGTCAATTATGAGTCATATATAGATTTTTGGGCACATTTTGTATACATTTTTAAGTTGTTTCAAAATTGAATGAGTTGTACATGCACTTAAAAAATCATAATAATAGTTGGGTGTTTCTTATTTCTTGCACATTTTTGAACTAATGAAGGCTTGTACTTGACTAGGTATTTGAAGCAATAAATTATTTTTTAAAATATTTAATTTGAATCATTTCTATTGCATTGTTCTCTATTATTAATTGCAATCATATTTAAGGAAATATTCTATGTGGGATATTTCAGTGGTATAAGAGCTCTAATCCTACCAACTTAGAGGGTTTAGAGTGTTATGCAAGAAATGGAGAGAGGTAGAAGTGGAGGTCTTAGGAGACATGATCTCTTGCACATCTTTTCCCAACAACAAAAAAAAAAAATGTTGCAAGAATTTCAAAAATAATTAGTTGCATTCCATCCTACATTTGTACAAAGAAGAGAAGATGCTTCCATAATCGATGATGTGATAGTTTCTTATGATGAGTACCACTCCCTTCCAAAACATGTTAGATATGATCTATCCAAGTCAATCAATTTATGAATCTATAGAAGGATAAGAAAGGAAAGAAAAGGAGGAGAGAACAACATTGTTTCATATTCCAAGTTGTTTGGACACTTAGTCATAAATGTGGAGGTCCTAAAGAATACAAAGCCATGCTCGCAATTTTACTTCAACATAATGATAATATGGTCAAAGACAAACCAATACATGTAGAGCACATGAGTTTTCAAGATAAAAATAAGGTTGAAGGGGATGTTGTTATGGAGTTTTCCAAACCAATAGTGATTGATCAGCCACATGAAGGTATGGATTCATTTGATGATCCATTATTTTAGCATAGCATTATCTCACCAACTCTACATAGTAATTGCATGGAATCAAATTGTGATTTGGAAGACCTTGAAGATGGTGCACATGAAGACACCACAAAAAGGTATGATGATTTTGATTTTATTATTACAAAAAACGGTCCATTACCTTCACATAATCATGAGGTGATATAAAATCATATGAGGATGATAGTGGTAAGAAGCCTTACCTTGTTGATACTCAAGTTTTAATGGCTAATCACGAGGTAATAGTTATGGATCTCCAAGCCACAAAAAAACAAATTATATTCATCATAGCATAGAATATGTAAGGAGGACACAAGGCATGTGCAATGAGTGGCTAAGGAGGGCTAGAGAAGCCAAGTTGTTGGCTTCTCAAGCAAAAAAACACCTATAAAATATTAAAGAACAATTTAGTTGCATGGACCGTGAAATGCAACAATTAGGTACTTTAATTCATCAAACTTTTAAACTTCAAAGGAATGAACATTTAGAAATTGAATATGTGAATGATACTTATGGAGACACCATTGACATTTATGATGAAAATATTGATTCCATGATTATAAACAACAATACAATATCTTTACATGATTTTGGTAGTCATATGGTGATTGAAACACTTCAAGGGGATATCATTGGTAAGAGGCTTTATCTTGTTGATCTCCAATATTTCATGGCTAAGTATGAAATAAGTATGATAGATCCAAGGTACACAAGAGGTTTATCATTACATAATTTTTTATTATTCCTAGGTGAGTGTATGATCATGAGGGTCCAAACAATGGCAATATGACAAAAAAGGCGTTTTTATCCAAATTTCATGAAGCAAAAAGCATTTTTTGAGAAAATTGTCAACTTTCCATCAATACAAGATATGCCTTATTTTGAATTTAATAGATAATTATTATTGATTTTATACATGCATTATGACTAAATTTTTGATTGATAGACTGATTAAAAAACATCTATAATTTTCAAACGATTTCACATTTTTTAAATCTAAAAGATGCAACACATTCTATGCTTCCCATACTATACAATAAAAATAATTAATAAATTTTCATAAATTTTTTACCAAGTTATGTTTAGACAAACAATTTTTTAATATTTAAAAAAAAATCCTAATAAAAAATTCATAACTAATTATTTACTTGCTAAAAAATTACAAAAAAATGTGGCACATCCAAACATGTGTCCTCTACTTATATTGAAAGTTTTGTTTTTTTTAAAACTTGTACTTAGGTTGGTTAGATATACACTTGCTATTTATTTTTTTCTGAAAAAATTAGTACTACTGCATTGAAATTTCAAATTTTCACCAAATAGATGTATTTCTTTCCAAAAAAAGACTAGTATCTTAGAAACTACATTCAATTTGCTACAAATTAAATGTTAATAACTTATTCCAATTTTTATGTCAAGTTGTCTAAATTTATTCTTCTGAATTTTCATTGCCACTTAAGATTCTAGTTTGGACCCCCATGATCTTGCACTGACCCTTCTTACTTCATGAGATCAACATTACTGGAGGGACACATGGAATGCAATGTTTCGATTTCAGCTAAGGTTTATTGTCAAGATGAAGATTGTGTTACATTGAGTTATCCTTGCATAACGCTTACATTTCCAAACATGAGTAATCCTTATTATGTAGAGTTGAAGTTCATGTTAGATGGGAAGAAGATTGTATTGAGAGATTTGGCAAATGATGCACTGAGGGTAGCATCAACAAAGAGGATGGAGGCTTGTTCTGTGCATGATAAGGGAGATGGAAATTACATGTTGCATGATGTTTTCACTTCCAATCATGAGTCATCATTCTTATGACGATTTTTGGAGAATGATAATTAGAGTAGCGCAAAGATCTTCTGCAAAGACTAAGGTGTATGATAGTGATTTTCTTGATTACATGTTGAGAATAATTACACTACTATCTAGGAGAGATAAGGAGATGTTATTTGTAGATCTCTTGCAACATAATGTCTCAAATAACAAAGTTTGCATATTTTTGAGATTTTTATGGGATCCTGGAAGTTGGTTTTGGGTATTCAGGTATCTATTTCTTGGGACAAGCAATCTCCGGGAAGGGAGGACTGTAATGTCGCCATTTTTTATAGTAATGGCAGATGTAAATATTTAGCTTATTCAATTCTTATAAGCTAAATAATGGAGCTATAAGGGAATAATAATTAAATTAATTATTTTAATGTTGTCCATTTTAAATAAATATCAAAATAATAACTTTATTTTAATTAAAGTGAAATAAAAAATAATAAATATTATAAAATCACTTTATTAAATATTATAAAATCACTTTATTAAATATTATAAATTTACTTTATTAAATGTTATAAAGTCACTTTATTAAATAAAGAGTGCTTCTAGAAGTTGGAGGTGGTTACATTTGGATTCTTCTAGAAGACTCAGCGAAGCCTCTAAAAGGAGGAATAAGGAAAGCACTTGAGCATCCATCATTGACTTAATGTTTATCTATGCATTATTGCAAAGGATTGAATTACAAGTTCAAAAATTTTTTTGGTGATGAAAACCCTTGGAAAGGTTTGGAGGGTTGGAAAAAAACCCTATTCCTTTGGTGGGTCTACTTTAGGATTCACATTGAACGATAAAAGGAAGTTTGTGAAGTATTCTATGAAGACAAATTTTTAATATATGAATCAATAGATGTAGTATTTTATTTGCATATTTTTGGAGCTTCATTTTTAGGTTGTTGGGCATAACTTCAGTCACATTATGAGTTGTCGCAAACTTGTATTAGCTGTAGGGATACTCATAACTTAATATTAGACCTTGGTATTTGTTGTCTTCTTCCATTTTTGTCAAATAAGGGCACATGTTAGTCATTGAATGTCAACTATCAATCATATACAAGTTGTTGGGCACATTTTGTATACATTTTTGAGTTGTTTTAGAATTGAATGAGTTGTATATGCACTTAGAAAATTAGAAAATAAGTTGGTTGTTTCTTATTTCTTACATATTTGACCTAATGAAGGCTTGTACTTGACCAAGTATGTGAAGCAATAAATTATTTGTTCAAATATTTAATTTGAATAAATTGTATCACATTGTTCTCTATTGTTAATTACAATTAGATTTAGGGAAATATCCCATGTTGGATATTTCACCTCATTGCTTTTGAGGATCCTATCCTTACAATTGATGATAGTCCTTCACCACATTGGTCTTAAAATTCTATGGATGAATTTTCTTTTAGTTACTTTGGTGGCTCTTCTTTAAGTGGTGATGGGGCTCATAATTGTATTGATCTTTTCTCATGAAAAGATGTAATATTTTCTTATTCTCCCCTTCCTCCTTTCTTGGAATATTAATTCCACCTTGTAGAATATATTGAGTATGCTAGCATCATTGATCAATTCCACAAATAATGGACAACAACATTTCTCCTTGTGACAGTGTATCTAGTATTCTCTCTCATCCATTTGAATCACCTTATCTATGTACCTAAATCATTTCTATTACATTTTAAAATTTCCTTCTTTATTCACTACCCCTTGTACACTATTTCCTTTTTTTTAGGTATTGCCAACCATTTTTTTCATTCTATCTCCTCTTAATTTTACAATACCCCTCCCAACTCCTAATCCAACTCTTACCTATGACATACTTTTACCTCTTTCCCATCCATGTTTTTCTTCTTCTCCCATTTTAATTAATATATCATATGTCTATGAAAAACTCGAGGAAATTTATTCTAAGTTGTACACTACTATTTATCCTATTGATTCTTTTATACCCAAACGACTATGCTCTCAAATTTCTACTAAAATTTTGGCATACCCCTCTCATGTTGGTATGGGGATTATTTTCTTTGAAAATTATGATGTCCATGGTGATCCTCTGCATCATGTGAGACATTTCCCCATCCTATGGTTGACCCATACATGTGATGATTTTGTGTGGGACATTTTTCCATAGCATTACCCATGGGTTCCCTAAACTCCCTTTTTGATTTATTTCCTTACGTTTCTCTCATTTTAAATAAATCTTAGGACTCACGACCTCCCTTTCATGACACCATACAAACAAGATGTTTATGAAAGTTCTACAGGATTTACCTATCACTTATTTTACTTTCTTATTCAATGGGGTTTCCAACCTCTTGATTTATCATTAGCTTTTTTCTTTTTCTAAACTATCAGTTCATTCCCTTAAAGTTGATAAAATTTTCCTAGAGCACCCTTACCTAAAACATGATAATAATTCTTGTACCCCTCCACCCAATGAAGCCCCTATGAACTTCCTATACTTGATGGTCCTATAATTGAACATATTAAAGTTAATACATGTTTTACATATAACCTTATCATGTCTATTCTTAATGAACCTATTCATCAATCAAGTAGTGTTAATAAACATAATAATATCCCTTATATTACTTCTACTTTTCCTTGGATTTTTATGCATCTTGGTGTTTTATTCTTCCCTACCTTCAAACAAATTATAACTATTTGAGGTTTCCTTGATGAAAATAATAATACCCTTATATACACTCATATTTCATCTTTTTCTTCTGTAATGCTTATGCCTCCAATTCCTACTAAAACTAATTTTCATATAATAGGATGCACATATAACACTTGATGAAACAAAAGAACTATTATTGTGGATAGTGTCCTCTCTTCACCCAATCTATTATTCCTTTAGATCCTCATTTTTGTAAGGAAAGCTAGATGCGAAAAACTACTTTCCTAATGTCAAAACCTCAAAGAAGAATGTAGATACACTTGTAAATTTTATAATTACAGTCCAATTAAGATGCACTATGAAACAAATAACAAAAATAGAGTATTTGACAATCACACATGAACACCAGATATATGTGCGAAAACCCTTACAGGAGAAAAACCCACCACACCAAGAGAAATCACTTTGTATTACAGTAATGGAGATTACATACAAATGTCAGACTTATCTTTCTAGTGTCTGTTTACAACAACATTCACCATGAACATTCTTGTACAGGAACCTTCGATTACAATCTTTACAAATTAGATTATATTCACTGATACAATCACTCAACCATCCGTCGATCCAACCAACGAACCAACCAACCGATCTCATTCTGCAATCACCGAGTATATCCATGTCGATCCATGTCCGTCGGGCTTCCTCACAGAACCGTCGTAATGAACAATCTTCCAACTATTCAGATTCAGCTTCTCCTATTGGTCCACGAGACTCCACATAGGATGGTCAAACAGTCAACATAATTTTCACTATATTGGCATCTTGGTGAGACACTAACAGTGTCTTGCCGATGCCACATAACCTTCATATCGATGTTGCCAAGAGTAACCGATATCACCAAGACATTCCATCGAGCTTCATGTGTCACACCAAAGCACCAAGCAATCGGTGAGACCTATCGCTTTTGCCAGGACCTCACACCGAGTCACCAAAGGTTATACCAAAGTCACATGTTACACTGAGCTCCAACCACTAGTCGGAAAGAATTAACATTATCGCCAAGAGGTTTCTCTGAGATCACAAATATCACCCCGAATACATCAGCAATCGCCAAGACTATACCACTTTCACTAGGATGTTACTCTGAAACCTCCAGTCATAATGGGCACCAAAGAATAGTTGGCAAGACCTATGTCTTTTGCCAAGAGGTTTTATTGAAGTTCTCCAAGCTACCCTGAGTCCACCATTCACCATGAGTCTTACCGAGAATAGACTTCAACATTGGCGAGACATTAACACTTCACCCAGACTTCATAATGAAACCTTAGTGTTACATCGAAGACTCCCCAGTGTGTCCCTGTGGGCAAGACTTCCATCTATCACTAATACATCACACCGAGATCCTTATGTTATGGCGAAGACATCATATGTATTCCTTTCGGCGAGACTTCTCCATTCACTGGGACTTCTCACCGAGCCACTATAGGATATCCTAAAGCCCGTGGTCGCCATGAGTCTCCCCGATACATGATTGAATGGTCTGTCAGCCAAAGAACTCCATGTGATAAGAGGTCATAGCAAAAAACTATATCATAGCGAAGGCTCTAAAGAATAAGCGTTTGGCAACACTTCTGCAAGGTCACAACGACCTATTCAAAATAGAATGTATTAAAGCTGCTAGTTGGCCATACATGATAGATGTCATACCGACTTTGCTCTAGTAGAGGTTACAGCCTCTGATGATTGAGGCACATATTTCCAACAATCTCCCACTTGACGAAGATCACAAAAGCACCTCTAGAGCACAACATAACTTACTAAAAATCATGGGCACTAAGGCCCATCGAATTGGCACACCACCTGAACTTGTATGTTCTCACTGGCTTTGTCAATGAATCTATAACATTCTCCAGAGTATCAACCTTTTCCAAACTGACCTTTCCATCCTCTACCATATCTCATACAAAGTGATACTGTACGTCTATATGTTTCATCCTGGCATGGAAAGTAGGGTTCTTTGCCAGACAAATTGGACTCTGACTGTCACAGAAAATAGTTATTTTTCCTGCATGAAAACCAATGTTAGAACACAAACGTTTCAACCAAACTTCTTCTTTACAAGCATGAGTAGCTACCATGTATTCAACCTCTGTAGTGGACAAAGCGACTACAGCTTGCCGCTTGCTCATCCAACTCACTGCACCACCATTCAACATGAAAATGTATCCACTGGTGGACCTCCTGCTATCAATGTCCCCTGCCTAATCAGAATCCACATAGCCTTGAATACTGAGAGTCCTCTATGATTCAACCGAATTCCCATGGTAACACAAAGAAAAATCTGAAGTGCCCTTCAAATATTTGAAAACTCTTTTCATAGCATCCCAATGCATTCTTCCTAGATTAGCCATAAATCAACTAACAACTCCCATTGCTTGGGCAATGTCTGGCCTTGTATAGACCATTGCATACATGATACTGCCAACCGCACTAGCATAGGGTGCACTAGTCATGTACTCCATCTTAGTAGGATATTTTGGATAGTCCTCAATAGATAGCTTCGTTCCTTGCAAGACTGGAACCACTAGTTGTTTGCAATCATTCATACAGAATCTCTCAAGAACATTCCTGATATACTTACTCTGACTGAGCCATAGTTTTCTATTCTTCCTATCCCTGGTTATCTCCATCCCCAAAATATACCTTGCTACACCAAGATCCTTCATTTCGGACTTAGCAGACAACTGAGACTTAAGATCAGAAATCATTAGCTTACTATTGCCTATGAACAACATATCATCAACATAAAGAGAAATAACAAGAACTCGATCACTTTCAGCTTTATAATATACATAGTGATCAGATTTTGATCTCACAAATCCCAAAGACAATACAAAAGTATCAAATTTCTGGTACCACATTCTAGGTGACTGCTTTAACCCTACAGACTTCTTTAATTTGCATACCAGTTTTTCTTTACCTTTTTCAAAAAGTGCTTAGGCTGGGACATATAGATTTCTTCTTCAACATCACCATGAAGAAATGTTGTCTTCACATCCATCTGTTCTACCTCTAAGTCATATGTCTACTGCAAGTGACAAAAGAAATCTGATAGATGTCAGTTTAGCTACAGGAGAAAATATTTCCCCATAATCAATTCCCTCGACCTGGGAATAACCCTTTGCAACCAATCTTGCCTTGTACTTTTCTACACTGCCATCCAGACCAATCTTTTTCTTAAATACCCATTTGTAGCCCACAGGTTTTCTGCCTTTAGGCAAGGGCACCAAACTCCAAGTTTCATTTTTCTCTAATGATGCCATCTCTTCTTTCATGGCTTCCAACCAAGAGTCTTGAATTAGACATTTTAAATGCCTCTTTTACAGTCCTAGGCTCATCAGTGCTAGAAATAAAAGCATAGGCACAAGTAGAATCAATCAATGAGAACCCATACCTATCTGGTTGTTTTCTTTCATGGGTTGACCTCCTCAGTGGTTGAGGCTGAGGTTGTTCTTCTTCTTCTGAACTTTTAGAGCTGCTCAAGCTCTCCTCAGTTTCAGGTACATTTTGAATTTCCAATTCCTCTTTCTCGGTGTAGGAGGAATTTTAACTACATCCTTATTATTTTCAGACTTTGTCTCTAACTGTAAATCCAAGGTAGAAGTTTCAACTCATGAAATATTATGCTTCTGGTATACAAAACCTTCTCTGTATTAGGATTCCAAAGCTTGTATCCCTTTATGACAACACTATAGCCAATAAAAATACATTTGACAGCCTTGTTCTCTAGTTTAGATCTTTTCACATCTAGCACATATGCATATGCCTCACAGCCAAAGACTTGAATATGTCTAAGAGAGGGCTTCTTACCAGACCACACTTCCAAAGGTGTTTTCTCAACAAGAGCAAAATTTGGAGAACGATTAATTAGATAACATGTAGTAGATATAGCCTTAGCCCAAACTTCTCCTCCAAGCTAGCACTACTTAGCATACTTCGTGCTCTCTCCATCACTATCCTGAACCTTTCTACAAATCCATTCTATTGTGGAGTATAAGGTGTAGTCTTATGTCTTTTGATTCCATGGTCTTTGCAATACCTCTCAATTCATTAGAAAAAATTCACCGCCATTATCAGTCCTTAAGCATTTTATCTTTCTACTAGTCTATTTCCAAAAGAGATTTTTAAATTCTTTAAACTGACTGAAGACTTCTGATTTACTTTTCATAAAATATACAAATGCTCTTCTTGAATCATCATCAATAAACGACACATAGTATCTCGACTTAGACAAAGAAGGAACATCCACTGAACCAAACACATCTAAATGAATATAATCTAGCAAACTAAAAGATTTATGAGGACTGAATAAAACAAAACACAGTGCTATTTTCCATATATACAATATTCATAGAATTCAAATTCAAGATTACAATCTTCAAGCCCCTCAACTAGGTTTTTATTCTTCAAGGTTTTTAAACCTTTTTCTCCTATGTGGCCTAACCTATGATGCTAGAGCATAGTCTTCTCTGCTAGGAAGTTTTACTTCCATAGAGTTTACATAATTAGGGGTATTTCCCTCTTACCTCCATGAGCATCTTTCAGTGACTTTACAGAGACATTGTTACATTGAACAACATGTGCATCTAGCTTGTATGGGTACCAATTTGAGCACCTCTAGCCAACACCATTGAACCTCTAGTCATCTTGTAGCCATTTCTAAATAATGTAACTTGTACTCCAATATCATTCAGCTTACTAATAGACAACAAATTTTGAGCCAGACCTGGTATGTGCATAACATCATTAATTCCCTTTATCTACCATTAGGAAATTGGATTCTGACTCTTCCACACCAACAATCTCCAAATTTGAATCACTTTCCAAGTACACCTTTCCACCATGGTATTCTTCATACTTTGTGAACTAGTCTCTATGAGACATCATGTGAAAAGATGTCCAGAATCAATCAGCCAGACATCATCTGATGCCTATGTAGCCAAGGCTGCAATGAAGGTGTCACCATCACTATGAGAAGACTCATTGTCAAAGAATTCTTCTTCTTCTTTTTCTCCTCTTTACAATCCTTTCAGACATGACTATGTTTCCCACGTTCCAACATTTCACCTTGGACTTCTTGCTAGAGACTTTGATCTCCCCTTTGATTTCGATTTGGACTTTGTCCTTCTTCTTGCCTTTCTCTTTTGGTCTTCCTCTAACAGCAAAGCTTCCTTCACCATCTTAGAAGATTTCCTTCTCATCTCTTTGACAGCAAAGATGCAACAACATCTTCCATCTTGAAATTTGATGTTGTACTCCCAATAGCCATCACCAGATGATCCCATGAGTCTGGCAAAGAACACAATAGTAGCATACAACAATCCTCTTCTTCAGTCTTCACACCAACAAATGTCAATTGAGCAATTAGCATATTAAATTCATTCAAATGATTAGCTACAGACCCTCCTTCATGTGCTCTCAAAGAATACAACTTCTTCCTCAGGAAAAAATTATTCACTAAGGACTTCCCCTGATAAATAGACACCAGTCTCTTCCACAAATAAGATGCAGTCTTCTCCTCATGCACATTCAGAAGACTGAGTCTGCCAAACAAAGCCTTATCAGCCCCTTAGACTTCCTATCTACAAGGTCCCAATCTTCTTGCTTCATGCCTATAGGTTTCACTCTAGCCACAACAATCCAAAGATCACAATCAACTAGAAGATCCTCCATCTTGAGTTTCCACAACTCAAAGTTATTGCTATTGAATTTCTCTATTTCAATCTTTCCAGATGTACTAGCCATCTCAACCTGTAATCAAAAATAACAAACTCTACAAGACTCCCACTGAACAGAATTGACACAAAAACCCAACGTACCCACAAGGATAACACAACTAGCCAGGCTCCGATACCACTTGTAAGGAAAGCTAGATGCATAAAACAACTCTCCTAATGTCAAAACCTCAGAGAAGAATGTAGATAATACACTTTTAAATTTTACAATTACAGTCCAATTAAGATGTACTATGAAACAGATAATAGAAACAGAGTATTTGACAATCATACATGAACACCATATATACATGGGAAAACCCTTGCGGGAGAAAAACCCACCACACCAAGAGAAATCACTTTGTATTACAATAATGGAGATTACATACAAATGTCAGACTTATCTTTCTGGTGTCTGTTTACAGAAGCATTCACCATGAACATTCTTGTACAGGAACCTTCAAGTTACAATCTTTACAAATTAGATTACATTCACTTATACAATCACTCAACCATTTGTCGATCCAACCAATGAACCAACCAATCGATCTCATTCTACAATCATCGAGTATATCCATGTCGATCCATGTCCATTGAGCTTCCTCACAGAACTGTCGCAACGAACAATCTTCCAACTGTTTAGATTTGACTTCTCCTATTGGTCCATGAGACTCCACATAGGACGGTCAAACGGTAAACAAAATTCACACTATATTGGCATCTTGGTGAGACACTAAAAGTGTCTCGCCAATGCCACATAACCTTCATATCGATGTCTCCAAGAGTAACCGATATCGCCAAGATGTTCCATCAAGCTTCATGTGTTACACCGAAGCACCAAGTAGTCAGTGAGACCTATCGCTTTTGCCAGGACCTCACGCCAAGTCACCAAAGGTTGTACCAAAGTCACATGTTACACCGAACTCCAATCACTAGTCAGCAAGACTTAACATTATTGCCAAGAGGTTTCTCTAAAATCACAAATGTCACCTCGAAGACATCAGCAGTTGCCAAGACTATACCACTTTCGCTAGGATGTTACTCTAAAACCTCTAGTCATACCAGGCACCAAAGAATAGTCAGCAAGACCTATGTCTTTTGCCGAGAGGTCTTATTGAAGTTCTCCAAGCTACCCCAAGTCCACCATTCACCATGAGTCTTACTGAGAATAGACTTCAACATCGGCGAGACATTAACACTTCGCATAGACTTCATAACAAAACCTTAGTGTTACATCGAAGACTCCCAAGTGTGTCCCCATTGGAAAGACTTCCATCTATCACTAAGACTTCACATCAGGATCCTTATGTTATGGCAAAGACATCATACGTATTCCTATCGGTGAGACTTCTCCGTTTGCTTTGACTTCTCACCGAGCCACTATAGGCTATCCCAAAGCCCGTGGTCACCATGAGTCTCCCCGATACATGATTGAATGGCCTGTCGACCAAAGAACTCCACACAATAAGAGGTCACAGCGAATAAACTATGTCACAGCAAAGGCTCCAAAGAATAAGCATTCAATAAGACTTCTGCAAGGTCATAGTGACCTGTTCAAAACAAAATGTATCAAAGCTGCTAGTTAGCTAGACATGATAGATGTCATACCAACTTTGCTCCAGTAGAGGTTATAGCCTGTGATGATTGAGGCACATAATTCCAAAAATTTTCCTCCTATGAATACAAAATAATGTGACCTATTAAAAAACTTATGGAATATAGGTGAAATAAGAGAGGGTAGTGGGATGGGAATAAAGGGAATAATGGAACATATGGTGGACTAGTAGATATTAATGGGATGGGCCAAGATGGGATAACAAAATATAGCGTGAACTAATAGAGGTTGATGGGATGGGATTAGGAGGGAAAAATTTAACATAAGGTGAATTCGGAGGTGTCTAAGGTTTGACTATAGGACATGGAGTGCATAATTGAGGTGTGTAGTAGTAATGGAGAAGAGAGTTGGTCAATAATGAGTGGAAGGAAAGGTTTCCTGCAAGGGTATATGAATAGGATGAAATATGGAGGGAGGTGATATAATATAGGAGGGATAATGAGACAATACCAAGAGGGGATAATGGAAAATAGGGTGAAATAAGAGATGGTACAATGGGATGGGTTTGTAAGGGGATAATGGAACATAGGATGGAATAAGAGATCATGAAATATAAGGTGAACAATCAAAGGTTAATGTGATGGGATTAGGAGGAAATAATGGAACATAGGGTGAATTAGGAGAAGATAATGGAACAAGAATAAGAGGGGACAATGGAACATAGGGGGAAATAAGAGAGGGTAATTGGATGGGAATATAAGGGGATAATGGAACATAGGATGGAATTTTAGATATTAATGTAATGTACGAAGATGGGATAATGAAATAGAGGATGAACTATTAGAGGTTAATGGGATGATATTAGGAGGGAATAATGGAAAAAAGGGTGAATTATGAGGTGTATAGGCTTGGAATATAGGACATGATGTGGGATGTTGAGGTGTATCGAGTAGTCATGATGTAGGAGATTTTTTAAATTTTTGGTTTGATTTTTATGTACTATTTTATGGCACCTGCTAAATTTTGGCTTGGTTTGAAGTGTGAGGGAAGTGCCAAGATGGAAGATCATTTGAATGTGAAACTAGAAATGAAAATTACACATTAAGAACATGGGAAAAAGGAAAGAATCTATTGCATACTTAGTTATTAAATGACAATTGTAATGTGGGAAGGTAGATATGCACGGAGAAAAACAAATAAAAAGAAATGAAACTTTAAATGGTAATTCCATAATTAGTTAGAGGAAGCAGTTATTAAAAGAATGAATAGGTAGTTAGTGGTGCTTGGAATAGAGTGAAGAGAGAATGAACAACAATAGAGGGGCAGAAAGACTTTAGCACATAAAAAACATAAATAAGGGAAACCTACATAGCATGAAGAAAAGGAGAGAAAGCAGCCAAGGGTGAAAGAGCAGAAGGTTCACGTGGTTAAAAAAAGAGGGTAGTATTCACGTGGAGTGATTTGTTGCTCTTGGAATAGAAAAGGAGGAGGAGAGAAAATTAATAGTGAAAATGATACCTCTATATGGATTATTTTTTATGCTTTGTATTGCAGATTTTGTCATTATGTTTCCATCCAAGATGTGTTAATTCAAGTGATTCGTTATTGTGCAAAATTTTCTTTATTCTTGTGCTCTACCTTAGTAGTGTGTTGTTCATTCATCAAGTTTATATTTTGAAAGGTGTTGAGTTGGAATTTTGGGGCACATATTCACTTTATTGTTAATAAACTCAAATTACATAATCTAAACCTTGTGAAGCTCAAGCCCTATCTTGGTTCGTTAATTTGATTGATTGCATAAATAAATTGAGATTGCAAACTTATGTTGGAAGTGCATTAGAATCTTCTCTAAATATGTTTTCCTATTATTAGTGTTCGTATCTTAATTGTTGCTAGTGCCTTATCAATCTTTGTATATGGAAGACAAGAATTTGATTGTTTTGTTTACACGGTTATCAGAACTTTTTGTATTAGAGTGTATGAGTGTATAAGTTGTCATTATTTTGGTATCAGAGCCTAAAAGGTTTGGGAAGAGGAACTCAGTTATGCTCATGGGATTTTAGACAAGTATACATGTATGTGAAAGTTTTGACATGTTAAAAAGAAGAACATGGGTACCAAGAGACTGGGCAAAGGGCAAGGAGAGAAGCCCTAGGTGAGGTATCGAGAATCCAAGCATAAAGAAAAAAAAGATACAAAAGTATGTCATACAAGAAAGCCTTAGGAAGAAAGGAAAAATCAAAATGAATGTGAAAAAGTATGATTTGGAGTGGGATAAAGAAATGATTGAGTTGAGAAGAGATTTAGAGAAGTGTAATCAATGGCTTGAGGAAAGAAGCCAAGAATATGGTTGGGGTTGGCCATTGAAAAAGAAGTTGAAGTGGCCCATGTAGATGATTGTTCATAAAAGAAGAGTGAAAAATATGGTTGCCTTGAAAAGAGAAGAATCATTACCACACCATGAAGATGACATGGAAGTAGAGCCTGGAGAAAAGAGAGAGCAGAATAAAATGGAAGATGGAAAGTAAAATGTTGGTTAGGAGTATGAAAGAGAATTTGTGAAGAAAAATAAAGATGCAGAAACAAATGTATTGATTGATGAGATTCCAAAGAAATGAAAATTGACGTACCTTCAAAAGAAGGTTGGAAGAAGCTTGAGGAGAACACATGCAATGTGGAAGGTAAACAAGTAGATTTAAATAATGACTCTTTTGAATCTTTGAATAAAATTGTTGATGAGAAGAGTTTAAAAGAAGATGAAAATGACATATATGAAGGTGAGATGGAGTTTTGGAGGCTTGTGGATGCAAAAGACATAAGAAGGAGAAGATACAAAAAGAAAAAGGAAAACAAAAAAAAACAGACATAACACATAGTAGTTGTTCTAGGGCGACGTTGGTTAGATAGGAAAGAAAAAAATAGAGACATGTTTTTCAGTTGCTAACCTCATGTGCAGGAGCACATGCCTTCTCTTTTCTCATGGGGAGCATGATGTAGGAATTTTTTAAAATTTTGGTTTGATTGGTGCTAAATTTAAGCTTGGTTCTAAGTGTGAGGGTAGCACTAAGATGGAACACCTTTTGAATATGCAACTAGAAATGAAACTTACACATTAAGCACATGGTACAAAGGAAATAATCCATTGCATACTTAGTTATTAAAAGGAATTTGTAACATGGGAAGGTAGATATGCATGGAGAAAAACAAATAAAAAGAAGTGAAACTTTAATATGTTGATTCCATGATTAGTTAGAGGAGGCATTTATTAAAAAAAATGAATAGGTAGTTAGAGTCACTTGGCATAGAGAAAAGAGAGAATTAACAACAATGGAGGGGCAGATAGAGTTTAGTGTAGAAAAGACATAAATGGAGGAAAGTTGTGCAACAAGAAGAAAAGGAGAGATAGCAACCAAGGGTGAAAGAGTAGAAGGTTGGCGCGGTTGAGATAGAAGGGTAGTATTCGTGTGGAGGAGTGAGTTATTGCTCTTGGAATAGAAAAGGAGGAGGAGAGTAGATGAATAGAGAAAATGATACCTCTGTATGGATTCTTTTTTATGCTTTGTATTGTGGTTTTTGTCATTATATTTCTAGCCAAGATGTGTTAATTCAAGTGATTCTTCGCTATGCAATTTTTTTTAAATTTTTGTGCTCTACCTTAGCATTTTGTTGTGCATTCATCAAGTTTACATTATGAAAGAAGGTGTTGAGTTGGAATTTTAGGGAACATATTTTCGTTATTGTAATAAACTCATATTACATAATCTAAAGCTTATGAAGCTCAAGCCCTATCTTGGATCCTTAATTTGATTGATTACATAAATAAAGTGAGATTGAAAACTTATGTTGGAAGTTCATTGGCATCATTCTCTAAATATTTTCACCTATTATTAGTGTATGTATGTTAACCACTGCTAGTGCCTTGTCAACCTTTGTATTTGGAAGATAAGAATTTGATTGTTTTGGTTAACTGGTTATCATTTTTTGTATCAAAGTGTATGAGTGTGTAAATTAAGTCATCAAGTCATGAAGAAGACAATACATCAATAATGAGGGGAAGTAAAGGTTTCTTCTAAAGGTATATCTATAGTATTAAATGTGAAAGAAGGTGGTAATATAGTAGGGATAATTGGACAAGACAAATAGGGGATTATGGAATATAGGGCGAAATAGAAGAGGGTACAATGGGATGGGATTAGGAGGGAATAATGGAACATATTGTGAATTAGAATGTGTCTAGGGTTTCACTATAACACATTAAGTGGGTATTCAAGGTGTCTTGTAGTAATGGAGAAGAGAATTGTTAAATTGTGAGTGGAAGGAAAGGTTTCTTTTCAAGGTATACATATATAATGAAATATGGAGGGAGGTGGTACAATATAGAAGGGACAATGGGAAAATATCAAGAGGGGATAATGGAACATGGGTTCAAATAAGGGAGGGCGATTTTATGCTAGGAAAGGTCCTATTTTGCACCCTAACTTGCCTGATCAATTTAGACTACACTGTGTTGATGCTTTCACTTAAGAGCCCTAAGTGCAAAATTTTGATGGTTTATTTCTCAAAAGTCATGACAAGTACATTTTTTTTGTTTGAAGCTATAAGGTCACATAGGGTCTCTCCATAATAAGCTCTCTTAGTTTTACATATCTCCAAGTCATTTCACCATGGAGAAAATATTTTAGAGGTTACAAAAGTATCAATTGTGTTTATTAAAATCTTGCTAGGAGGTATTTTTTAAGTTCTTCATCTCATTGGGCTAAATTGATAGGTGAACATGTTGGGGTGTGTGGATTACTACTATTAGAGGTCTCATTTTTTCACCCTTTATCCTTTTGAGCTAAATTAGACCAACAAAATTTATCAAGATCCTTGAGACCAAAAAAGTGTTAAATTTTTGCATGAGTGTTCTTTCAAATTATGGTAGCTACAAATGTCTCATGTTTTTTTTGTTCACCCTAAGGCATTGTGACTATTTAATTATAGGTTTCTAACACATTGAATCAAAAAAAACAATGAGAATGAAAAAGATATCTTGCTTCTTTGTTGAAACCAATATCAAGGGTTAAAATCTCCATCAATGCTTCTCCTTGTGACGCTTGAAACAAACTTGGTTGCCATAAGAATCTACATGATCAAGTGAAGAGAGCCAAAAGATAACAAGAAAACCTAAAACTCTAGACATCTCCTAATTAATCTCAAACTTTTATTAAAGACCTCCCTTCAAAAACTCGTGCACATAGATTCTTGATGAAGTAAAGGCATTTTTGACAAGGTTATAGTATCTTATAAATTTCAACTTATGCTAAGACTCATTTTCAAAGGTGAATATATGGCCTAGAACCTAGAAGATTCCTAACCACATGAAACCAAATGAATGATACCAACACACCTAAGTAGATGGGCTACTACTACTATATGAATTTTAGTGTCCAAGCATCCTAATCATTTTAAGATACATAACAACAACAAAGTCTCTTAGTAACCCTAAGAAGTGCCAAAATTTTGCATGACTATTATCTCAATCATGGAATTGAAGAATTTCTCATTTTAAACTATAGGTGGATGATGATTCCAAACACTAATTAAAAATAGGACAAAGAAAAAGGTAAACCTAGATAATAAATTGGCATAACCTTGTACCTACATCTATCGTGCAAGATAATAATAAACATGAAGAAATAATAGAAATATAACTTCATTAATTGAATGAATGATTAATTACAATTCTTGCATCAATTACATGGTAAAAGTGATCCTTGTTCAATTATTCCATTGATAATTTATAGTGTAAATGTCGATAACATTAATCATTTTTAGTTTCATTAGTTCATTATTCATTTATTTAATTAATCATTCATCATGAAAATATGGATAACATTGGTTAAAAATATTTGTATTAACCAAAAATCCATATATGCTTACAACAAATCCATATGGACATACAATGTCACATATATGTAATACAAAATATATGTTCAAAAATTCCATATATAGGTGTATAGGAACAAATTTGCACCTATTGTGTAAATTCCCCTTTTGCATACCCTCACCTTAGGAAATCAAACCCGAAGGTGAAATTCCACATCACCCACCTACATCCCACCCACTTGTTGTTTGTCCTATGTGTTGGTGAGAGAATATTTGTCAAGGACACAAGCGCACTATGCAGGCGTTTACACAATGTGGTGCCATCCCTGATAGATTCTCACATGTTAAGTTGGCAGAGATGTTACACTCCTCATTGGGGATGAATTATAATGTCCTTTCGACCAACCAACCTAAAAATGGCTTATTCCTTCTCATCCAACCTTCAAAAGAACAATCTTCACTATCACTTCATCTTCTACACATTCAATCAATCTCTCTAGAAATTCCACTCTATTTTTTTTCATAGTTTGGGATCTCTTAAAGCACACTCTTGAAGCATTCTACCAGCATTCTCACAACTTGAGAATTACAGCAACTTGGCACTCCATCAACTCCACTTTTTCATGTGTGAGGCAACCATAGAAGTTGCAAACTTGGAGTCTTGTGAGACCTCCCTTCACCACCACTATGACTATGGTGACTTTTCCAAGTTCATTTCTTGCATTCTCCCTTCACTGGCCTTGAGAGCCTTTGGGTGGAGGTGGTCATGGTTCACTCTCCCTTTTGTGTTTTGATAGAGTAGCATAGTACTATTTTGTAGTGTTCAATAATCTCTCCTTCTTCTTTCCTTTATTGCATTTTCTATTCCGTTGCTTTTCCGGTTGTCTATGGAGGTGGAAACACCAAAACTGGGGTCTAACTAAGGCAAGCCCCTATACAGCCCCAACAATCTTCCCCTCCTTTCTTGTGTTTAGATGAACATGTGCATGGAGCTAGCTAGCGAACTAGAACTTTTGTGAGATAATATTCATCACCCTAGCTTTTATTTACTTGCTTTACCATCTCTATATTTACTTTTCATACTTCATCATTTTATTTATTTCATTAAGATTAGTCAACTAGGTTGTTTAGTCATTTTTTTGGTATTTTTATTGCATCTTATGTTTTCTAGTCATATAGACACCAATGCACCAAAGAGATGCCAATGTGTCACTCTATCATCCCATAATTGCATTGTCGAGCTATTTGAGGTATAGTATTGACCCCAAAAACCAACTCATCTAGCCCCAACCTAAATTTCGAGTCTATAGAGTGACAAAAGTACTTCATAGTGCTCTTCATTCTTGATCCTCATCCCTTTAGAGTGAGGCAAGTTAGGGTTGCCCTCTGCTCTCAACTCTCTATGACCTGGAGCCTTTACATGGTTGGTCCCCCTCTCTTACATTTTTGGGTGAACCCAACGTGAACCATTTTTGTTTCATTTAGTAGTATTGAAGGATCCTTTCCTTGTGTTCTAGGAGTTTTGTAGGTGTGAGTGTTGTGAGGCCTTTCACCTTACAACCCAACCTATGACCCCTAGTAGGCATAGTTGGAAGGTTTTGTAGGCGATGCCGAATGAAGTCTTAGTTGGGTCACTATCTGATTATAAAACTTTGGGGATATTTTTGAGAGTGTTGTTTAGTGTATGTAATGGCATCCTTCTTTAATCTACCTATCCCCTCTACGTAGCCTGTGAGTAGTGGTCCAGGTATAACCTTCACCTTGTAGGACCTACTAATAGGCTTTAATAGAGAACCATCTCCTCTCTACATCCTTGCGTGTATCAATAAACACACTGAAGGATGTGTTAGGTGAATATAATAACTGAGGAGATTATGTTAATTGACTTCCTGCATAAATATGGGTATGAAACGCCTGTAAGCACCATCCATATGCATAACAAACTTTCTATACCTCCCCTTGGTAGTGTTTTTTTGGTGCTTGTTGGACCTAAGTCTATAAACCTATTTTTTGACATAATCTCAGGGTCTAAACTCTTTAGAGTGATGTTGGGTATCCCCTAGTTAGTAGCTACAAATGCAGTTCCGTTGATTGTACATAAATGTCTAAAGTTTATTCATGAGGGTTCAGTGCATGTGATTCACAATACTAGTTATAAACTACCAGTTGAGCATGGCACTTATTCTTTAGAACACTTTTGGCCTACACCCTTGGTCCGCTCCTACCTAGGAAGGAAATCTTGTACCAAACATATGAAAAGTATAAGAAGGGGTGCTTAATGCCTAAAATGAGGTACCCTCCATAACCTTATGTTGTTCCGCATACGACATGTTTATAAGCTGACAGTGATGCCACCATGGCACGTAGAAGGGAAGAAGAGAAGTTCTCTCGAGGTTCCTCTTCCTCTTCTTTCACTATCTAGCTTGATGCTACCTCTCGCCCTACTGCGACATCATCTGATTCTACTCTATGTTTGTGGGAGAACCCTATGGTGCCTGCTTGGTGAAATCCCAAGTGTGGTGAAATCCCAAGTGTCCTATGTTTGAGCTTTTGTTCTACCCATGAATCCTATGCCCATATAATGTGGTAGAAGGAAGTATCCCTATGGGGAATCCTCTATGTCTCAGTCTTCATGGCCTCTTGCCAATCTTGCTCCTAAAGAAGTGAATGGGAAGAGGCCCTTTGACAAGGTGCTAGAGCTGACTCCCCCTGTTGTCTCTCAATCTCTTCCTCCTACTCCCATCCAGGAATCCATCCCTCCATCAAAAATAGTTGTGATGGCTACCCCTATGGCTAAGAAGGAGCCTTTTGTCCCTTCATAGCTCTTAGTCTCTAGATTAAAGAGTCACAAAAACTAAATTGTGTGTGAGCACAAGCTCTGATGAAAAGCTCTGATGGCTGAGCAAGCTGCTTTGTAGAGAAATGAAGAGGATATGACCACCCCTCCATTAGGTCCTCCTAATGTGTCTTCCTCTCTCCCTCCCTCCACTTTTATTCAATCAAGTTTAGTCTTGCTTCGGTCTCCCGCTATGAGCACGAGTGCAACTAACCCTAAAAAGGTCCAGGTGTTTATTGACCCTTCAGTTGAGTTGCCCCTTTTGATGTCCCTTTTGGACATCCCACCATTCCCTAAACTAGTGGACATACTAAATACCTCAGTGGTTTCCATCACAATTTTCTCCTCCTCTTTCATGCATCTTGCCTCATCTACGGGGAGTTCACATCCCTCGACGAAGTAGAAAGTAAAGGTTTTCCCTTCTAGAAATGGAAGGCGTAAGAGGAGCCCACCTTCTTCAAAGGGTGGTCCTATGCTAGCTTGTTTCATTCTAGTGACGAAGCAAGTTTTGGCTTCTCCTGAGTTTTTCACTACTCTCAAGTCACTCAGTGAGCCAAGCAATGAATCTTGGGCATCATCCTCCCTGTCCATTGAGGTACCACATGGCACTCCTATAAAGTGCATGTTTAACTCTCTTGATGAGGTCTCGGCCTTGTTGGCGATCTTCACGAAATCACTGACCATAGCTCCACAAGATCCAAGTGGAGAAGACCTTGTGAAGCCTTCTTCCTTATCCCTTGTTGTGGAAGGGTTGGAAGCTCCTCCCCTTAATATTACACCACTACAGGCTCATCTACCTTCCCCTTATAATGATCTAGATTGGGAAGCGGATGACCTCTTAGTCGATGAGTGTTAGGGGGAGGCCTCTTCTTTACCTTTAGATTAGAAGTGTGTTTTTTTGTGATGTGTTCCCCTATTCTTGTGTTATGTGTTCCTAGATTACCCTTGTCACCCTTGTTGGTGCTTGGATACAGGAGTGATTATATGTCATAAACTTCCTCTATTTTTATCATCATTCTTCCTTTGTTATGTGCTGTTATTTTTGAAAAATTTGGGACAATGCAAAGTGTTGGAAGCATTTAGGCTTCCCTTCCATATTGACCCAATTTTTCATTTTTCATTTTTCTTCTCATGCATTCTTAATATGGTTTGATATAGTAGGGGTTTATGACAATTCATTTATATACTATTACTCTAATTATATATATTTATGAGCAGTTCTAACCATAAAATATCAAATCACCCCTATGTCCTTTGTCTATAATGTCATTGTTTCTTTTGTTCTTTTCTTATCTTTATCTCTTCTTTTCTTAATTCATGATGTTGTGGCACCTATGTGTTGTCCCTCATATGTGTGACAACATCACCATGGTGACATCTCGTTATGTCCTATGGGCCACATCATTTTTGCATTCTTGTTTTTCTCTACTTAGGACGTTGTGTGCCTCTGCATTCAACACACACCACCCTAAAGAGAAGGCTGCCATGTCAACTCTAATTTTTAGAAAAAGAATTCGTTGCCAATAAATATTTTCTCTAAAGCCTTTGCAAACCTTTTTGAAAAATCACATTCTCAACTTGGACCCCTAGCGAAACATGTTTCCTTCATGATGGGTTTGCAAAGAAAGAACTTGGGAACTTTCCTCCAAGGAGGGAGTAGCTTTTTCCTATAGGAGAAGCATTCACCTTCCCCTCACAAGGGGGTATTTTCTTCCTTTCAAATTCCTTGATGAAGTGAACATCTTCGAAAGGATTCCTTGATGTTGAATTGATTTGTGAAAAGCATTCTTACACGTTTGAATAACATACATCCCTTGAGTGGACCCCTCTTCTTTTGAAGGGTTACCAAGGGTCCCCTTTGAAAGCCTTTCAATTCGTTAATTATCTATGTGGCTGTCTGCATGTTTTCTTGCATGGCTGCTTTATGTTTTTTGACATGTTTTATCTGTGGATTAACATGTTGCTTTGTAGGTGCACCTTTGGAGCCACTTTATAGGCTGACTTTGTGTAGTCCCCTTACACTAGGATTCCTTCATGAGAGAGTACTTAGGAGATGCATTCTTGCATGTTTGTGGGCCTGTGAGGCACTTAAATCCTATGGGATTTGTCCATCATTGGTCTAAGGGCCTTCAATGTACTTTGAGTAACTTCATAGTTCTACAAAGCTATGCAATCCTTTTGTTTGAAACTCCTCAGGAGAGAGTACCTATGGATTCCTTTGCTTTCCCTATGCTTTCAAGTTCCCCAAATCATGTTCTGCTTCCTCAATGATTTAGGTATACATTTTTAACACTTCAATCTACTTTACCAAACACTCATTGATACTCATGCTCGCAAAAGTGGGGGAAAAATGTATAGGAGCAAAATTGCACCCCTTATGTAAATTCCCCTTTTTCATACCTTCACCTTAGGAAATCAAACTCTAAGGTGAAATTCCACATCACCCACCTACCTTCCAACCACTTCATGTTTATCCTATGTGTCAATGACAGAATATTTGTCCAGGACATAAGTGCGGCACATAGATGTCTACGTGGTGCACTGCCTTCTCTCCAGGATTCCCATGTCTAAAGTTGGTAGAGACATTACACTCCTCATTGGGGATGAATTTTAACATCCTTCTATCAACCAACTGAGCAGAAAATATCTTATTCCTTCTCATCCCACCTTCAAAAGAATGATCTTCACTATCAATTCATCTTCTACACATTCAATCAATATCGCTAGCAATTCCACTCTATTTTTTCTTCACACTTTGGGATCTCTTGAAGCACACTCTTGAAGCATTCTACCATCATTCTCATAGCTTGAGCATTGCAGTAGCTTGACACTCCATCAACTCCACTTTTACACATGTGAGGCAACCATAGAAGTTGCAAACTTGGAGTCTTACAAACCTCAATTCACCACCTCTACTATTGTGGTGACTTTTCCAAGTTTGTTATTTGCATTCTCCCTTCATTGGCCTTGAGAGCTTTTGGGTAGAGGTGGTAACACTTCACTCTCCCTTTTGTGGTTTGATAGAGTAGCATAGTATTATTTTGTAGTGTTCAACAACCTCTCTTTCTTCTTTCCTTTATCACATTTTCTACTCCATTGATTTTTTGTCTGTTCATGGAGGTGGAAACACCAAAACAGGGGTTTGATTGAGGTAGGCCCCTATACATCACCAACAATTTTCCTCTCCTTGCTTGTGTGTAGGTGAACATGTGTGTGGAGCTAGCTAGAAAATTGATGCTTTTATGAGATAATATTCGTCACCCTAACTTTTATTTACTTGCTTTATCATCTTCTTCTTTAATTTTCATGCATCATCATTATTTTTATTTCATTAAGATTAGTCAGCTAGGCTATTTAGTTATTTTTTTGGTATTTTTATTGTATCTTACATTTTTTGGCCGTACAGACACTAGTGCACCATAGAGACACCAGCACATCGCGTTGTCATCCTCAGACAAAGAGTTGTTTGAGGTGTAGTATTGAGTTCAAAAACCAGCTCGTCTAGCCTTAACCTAAATTTTGAGTCTATAGAGTGATAGAAGTACTTCATAGTGCTCTTCATTCTTGATCCTCATCCCTTTAGAGTGAGGTAAGTTAGGGTAGTCCTCTACTCTTGACTCTCCATGACCTAGAGCCTTGACATGGTTGGTCCCCCTCTCTTATAATAGGTTACAACAAAGGAACCTAATGTATTCATTTACTTCTAGGGGAAGAAAAGAGATCATGAGCTACCTTTGACTATCAAGAGGATGAAGATGCATGCAATGGTGGTCTCTTTTGAAATCATTCACTCATCCTCTTGTCTAAAGTTGCTTGGACCTCCACCTAATACAATAAAAAGTATAAAAATTAATATATAGAAATTGAATTATAGAATGACATAAAAAAATAAACACTTACCACATACAAATAATCACTATGTTCATCCGCAATAGGGGAACACTCATGATCTGGAGTTGTGAAGCCCTATGGCAACCACCAAAATAAAAATAAAACTAAAAAATGAATATCATTCAAATTTTGAATAATAGATAGATAAAACAATAAATATATGTGAAATTTACTATTTTCCTCATACCTCTGTTAAAGGCATCAGAATTACTACTATTATAGCAACACCATACTCCTTTGTCTTGTGAATATTAGGAAGAGTGTTTTTTTTCATCATTTGAAAAAACAATATAATTCAATTACCAAAACTATCTAACATTATTTTACAACACCATTATTAAATAAAAATAAATATTACTTAAAAATATTATAGAAATGAGTTTTAAATCTTGATTATGATGCTCCAAGGTTCTAGATCTCCAAGAAGGAAAATAAAAAATCTAACTCACAAGAGAAAAAACTTGAGCATAAGGTGATTACCAAAAAAGGAGGAATGACCCTTTTATATATTTTTGGGGGATGAATTTCATTATTTTGAGGGAGAATAATATAAGTTAGTCTTAGTTATCCTATAATTTGCAACTTGCATCAATTTTTTTGACACAAGGTATATAGCAATTATGGGGTGTAGATGTTGCATATCTCAAAGAGGGCGAGTTTAGATGGTGAGAAAGAGGAAAAAGAAATAAGATGATATGATGTGTGAGATATGGAAATAATAATGTGGAAATAAATTGGTCTTGAGAGAGAATAAAAAAGCATTTAATTTTTAGAGAAATCACCTCTAAACTGAAGAAAGGGATGGGTTAAGTGTCAAGTAATCATAATGAATGGGAAAAGACATGAAAACTAGGAAATGGTGACATAGAGAAGATATAAGGTCTAGGAATATCTCAAGACATATGGAAAGGGTAAAGAGCTAGGGGAAGGAGGGAAAATAGTCTAGAAATGTTAAAAAGGGAACAAACTAGACAAAACACTAAATTGAGTGCAAAATAAGGATATTAGAATTGTGGGGGATGCAATATCCATTATCACATTTTACTTCACTTTACTGGGATTATGAAATTCTTGGGGATATCAAATTTTTAACTTAAGAGTATAGAAAATAATATAGATAATCATGAAAATACAAGGATACATTTACCAAAGGAGAGATACTATTTTTTAAATATTTCTCTATTCTTCATTCTTATACTTGATCTTGAAAATCATCCATATAGATTAGTCAATGTATGCATACAATAGCAATACATAACAATATGGGATATGGAAACACATGTAGGGAATGAAATGAAACTCAAACATAAATCTATATAAGATTGGATTGCATAATAAATGTTTTTATATCATAAAAAATGATCTAACTACTTGAGGAGATATGTATGAATTTCCAATCCATAAAATAAATACAAGAAAGAGAGGAATAGAGGAAAAATATAAAGAAGATGGAGGAAAGTGAGAGGAGAGACAAAAAGAGAATGGGTGTTATGAACAATGAAAATTAGAAAAGAATAGAACTAAATCATGCTCCCAATTGATGATGTAATGTCCTAAGCCAAAATAATAATATATATTCAATTTTTAACCCTTCAAAAAACTTATTATTTGAATAAAAACACTATCGATCCTAAAATTCTCCCAAATCTTAGATAAATTAGATTCAAAACTACTAAATTTATGCATCAACAATGATTATTATGATTCAAATAGAAAATGATAAAAAAATATGTAATGCCCTAAAAAAATTGTCAAGAGTAACCACAATAAATGTGGCAATTTTTTTAAATTAAAATTAAAAATTCTCTATGTTATTTGAGTGAAATTTGGATGAGCACCTTGAATACTAGGTATTGATATTGAAGGCTCAACATTAAAATATTCTTCCAAAGTGAATTATAAGAATACCATTCATATAAGGTTCAACTATTCACATGTAATATTTATAATTCTTTACTAGTTATATACTTATGTACTCAACTCCATCATGTAATACGGAGGTGGAGGACTATTCCAAGTATGGTAAACACTATGACCCTAAATTTTCATTATTATCATTCTACTAATTTAGTTAGTCTTATATTTTAAAATAAAATCTATTAAATTGAATTAAATGAACTTGTCAACATTTACCTGACTATCAAGTTTGAATGTCCCACTCAACAAAGATTCTATCATGAACATATGATCTACTACAAATGTAACCTAGGAACATTCATCCTAAGTATCCTTAGGATCATAAAAACAAAGATACCCACAAGACCGACATACATGAGGTGGAAATTGATGCTTGGAAGACTCGCTTGCATCACTTTGTACTAGAGGCCTAGTATGTTGTATAAGGGTTTGAGTTAGTGATCTAATGGACTCTAAGGTATCCACCTCAAAACCATCATTCATAATGGTAGGGATAATCACATGCTCTAACTCTAGTCTAGCTAGTGGTCTTGATGCCTAGTTTGGGTCACATTATACCCCCAGTCTATCCAGTGTAGAGCCCCCACCTCTACCTTGGAACTCCCATATGTCAAAGTAATTTGGGATTTGATCAAGGAGAAACTCACAATATATTTTCCTCAAAAAATATTACAGTACCTTATAGTTATTGCATGGAGGATGGATAAAAACCATCCACCACCTATCCCAAAAATTATTCTTTATCCCTTGGTGGTGGCACCAATGGATAGGAAACCTATTGCATGCACCATGTAAGGTTTGGTTGGTTTGTGGGTTGGTGAAGAGTACACACAAGTCAAAAAATATTATATTATAGATAGTGAATAAAACTTAATACATTATTCATTTAGCCATCAATTGAGACTAGATATCAACTAGTTATAATAGTATGACTACTCTGAGATAAGTCAAAAAAATATTACAACCTTTCTCAAAAATTGATTTTTTTTGCTAGTCTACTAATCTAAAAACCAAAATACTAGAAATAGGGAACAATATAAACTACTATGCTTTTAACTATCAGACCTACTTTTAGCAACTGAGTCCCATTCTATCCATCCCAAAGGAGGGCCATTAGCATATATGTCTTCATTGAAGTGGACAAAAATAATAGCAGAGTCATGATCCTTGTCGATATAAAACATGGTGGTTTGCTTCTCCTTTCTTGCAATTTTTTCATTCTCCTTGTTGTAATATTCAATTATTTCAGCCATTAATTTTAGTAGGGGATGCTTTCATTCTTGTCAAACACCCAGGTATGTCCACATTTAATCTCAATGGTGTTGATGTTGATAGTGCCATTTTCAAGAAGCTTCAAGAATTTGTTCCTTGATATCTTCATTGTTATAGTCACATGCACAACAACATTGTGAAAGATTAATTTTTTTATAAAACTTAGTAAGCAACCTCTTGAAACCCTACAATTTTTCCTCATTCCTTTTAATCCAAAATTTCCATAAAATTTCATAAGTATTAACCAAAATAAGTTATAGTCCTTATCAAGACCATAAAAAATGCCAAGAAAATTTTCAATCCACTTTATATTGCCTTTCCAACCATTTAAGTTAAAAAAAGAAGAAGTTCCAAACCTCTCAGAAAAAGATATTCAAAGAATATATGATTAATTGTTTCAGGATGTCTACATGCATTGCACAAATCAAAATTAGAGTGGTTAATTCTATAAAGAAACTTCTAAAGATTTTTTTTTATTTTTATTCAAGGGGTAAATGCTTTTGACTGGAGCTATAAATCATAATACAACCATTCAACAATACCACCCCAACGGGGTTTGAACCTTGGTGCAAGAACAATAATGCCACCTATAAACCATCACACCATGCCAATACTGGCAAAACTTCTAAAGAATTAAGAGCCATTTGAAACAAGATTTCTTAGGTTCAATACAACTAGACCAATTTTTCACAAATACATTTTTCCAATTCTTATTAGATAATTAGAGATTCCATTTTTGGTTAAGATATTCAAACACAAAGTTATTAAAACTTAGAGGATTGTATATTATTTTGGAGTTAACTTTATGCAAATGAGAACCATTAGACCACTTGAAATGCTTGAAACAATAAACCTTCTTATTGCAAACTTTAGGGAGATGGAGAACCTCACAAGCACCTCTAGGCATGGAGTAAGTTCTTCAGTTAGAGGGAGGGAGGTTAAACTCACTTCTCAAAGTAGCCCAAGACTTTAATTAACCATTTCCAAGGATTTCATTAAATGTCTTTATGCCCTTGGCTGCCCAACCTTTGGCTAAAAACCCTTGTACCAATGAAAGGGGCTTATCTTTATGCCTTAAGTTCCACCAAAAAAATCTATTAACAAATAGATTATTGTTATTTCCTAAGATGTCTTTACTGTAGATGTTATTAGAGATATTTTCCCAGGCCCTCCAAATACTTTTGAAGACAGTAGAACTTGTAGGAGAGACTAGAAAGGAGCCACCTAATAGGTCATTAAAAGGGAGTTGCTTCCAGGATTTAGCATGCTTTGGTACACCTAGTTGAATGTTGTTCCTTATGAGTACTTTCCAAGGCTCATTCCCCTCTAGATAATTCAGGATTCACTTAATAGCTAGAGCCATTCCATACATTTTAAGGTCTTTCAACCCCAAGCCCCCACTTTCCTTCTTAATACAACATCATTCCCACTTTAAAAAGTGCCTCTTTTTCTCCCCCTTCCCATTAGGCCAAACAAACTTTTTGATTCTTTTCTAAATTTCATTTACTTGGAAGCTATTGAATAACCAGAAAAATGAGTAGTAAATGTTGTATAAGGCAAGAATTATTTGGAAAACCTACATTCTCCCAAATAGTGAGAGGTAATGCTTATCCCATTTATCCAACTTGTTAGATATTTTTTCTTTAATCCATTGCAACATATCCTTTTGGTAGAGGTTTACTGCAAATGGGATTCCAAGGTACCTCACTTTCTTGGTTGGCCCTCCCCATTGAAATTCATGTTTTTCTAGCCATCTTGATGGGTCATCCTACCACCTTACCATAATAGATTTAGCATTTGAGATCCTTTCCCTTGAGGCTTTGTAGAAAATTTTTAATTTTACCATTAAATTTTCCATGTTCTCCTTAAGTTTCAGGAATATGCAAGCTACAAATTTAGGAGATCTTCCTTATTAGAGAGGGTAATTCTTTTGGCCCTTGGGGAAACAGTGTTCTTTGTAAGGAGGTAGAAAATTTCATTAGAAGCAATAATAAATAGTGTAGCGGAAAGGGGATAGTCTTGCTTGATTGACCTTTCTAGGGAAAATTCATTGGTCAAAGAGCTATTTCCTTCAATTTCAGCCACAACATATTTCATGAGAACTTTGACAAGATGACAAAAAAAATTAGGAAACCTAAAGGCTTCCAAATGTAGGACTACAAAGTCCCATTCAACTATCATAGGAATTTTCAAATTCAAGTAGGAACATAGCAACCTTTTGATCTAAGATTTTGGCCCAATTCATTTCCTCTTAGTTGGTAATCAAATTTTCTAGGATATATCTTCCCTTAATGAAGCCTGTTTGAGTACTTATGAAACATGGGAGGACATTCACCAACCTATTAGATAGTGTTTTGGCCAAAATTTTGTAGGATACATTAAGTAATATGATGGGCCTCCAAATTTTTAGGAGATTTGTATCTCCTTCCTTAGGTATTAATTTAGTTATGACCTTTTTGATGTTCATCCCTAATGACCCTTCGTAGGTAGCTTCATTGTACAATTGAAATAGATCATCATTGATCCAATCAAGATTCTACTTGTATAATTATTTAGGGATGCCATCAGTCCCCAAAGACTTATCATTATTAAGGGATTTTATAGCACATATAATCTCATCCTTGGCAATTGCCTTGTTTGGATTATTTACCTTATCCTCGCTTAGCTTTTTTGGGATGACATGTTTGCATAGGTCTGTTTCTTTGAGTGTGTCTCTATTGCTTTCATCTCAAGAGAATAAGTTTTCCTATAAAGTGAAGAAGGCTTCTTTAATTTTCTCTTGATCCAAAATGGCATTATCTCCTAACCAATTTTTTTCAATGTTTTATTTTATCTCTTTGCTTTTTAGTATCTTGAAGAAGAATTTGGTCCCTTTATCACCATTATTTAACCAATTCATTTTGGTTCTCCTTAGACCTTGTATTATTTTGGTTTGGATAATTCTTAGTGAGTCCTTAATTAGAGTAACTTCCTTCAAAGTTTATGTAATGTTTGGTGGATCATTTATAAGTTTGGGTTCAACCTTTAGTAAATTGTTGTTCAACTATAGTTTCATTTTCCTATTGTCCAAAGCCATTTTCTTGACAAGAATTTGATATATGATTTTCCAACCACTCACATTTTTCTCCCATCTCTCTCTAATTGACTTGTCCTTATGCATCCACCTATTTTTTATTACAATCCTCATCTCTAAGAATATTTGTGTTGAGTTTGAATATGTGCTCTCTTTTGAGATCATTGGAGGGTCCATTGTTTACCAAAATTTTATTCAAGATGGGATGGTGATCAGATAATGTATAGGGGTAAATTTTAATGAATTTCCCCTCATCATCCTTTTCAAAGATAAAGAAATCTTTGTTTGCATAGAATCTATCCAATCTGCAATAGATTTTTTATTGCCTCTTTGAGAGTTGCACCAAGTATACCAGATGCACTTGTTTTATTTTTTTCTACCATAAAGAGAATCCAAAAAATTGAGTTTCTTTTTCATTATATACCAAAAGTAGAGTTCATTCCCCTTCCAATACATTTTTAGGCCACCTTTCTTGTCTTCTTGATGTTCAACCATATTGTAGTCCCCACTCATTATCCATGGGATATTGGGGAGGTTGTAGATCCATTTCCAAAGTTCACTTTTGGCATTATAATCATTAGGGGCATATACAGATCATAGTCTAAACTTGGAACCATATTTCTCAATTATTATCCATGCAACCCTTTAATAGGCAGAAGAACCATTCTCTACCAATAGATTTTCCCATTTATTGGAGATCAAAATCATCAAGCCACCATTCCATTTCTCATGGTTTGTTACAAATTGGTTTTCAAATCTTTTTAAATGAAGTTTAATTTTTTTTCTAGAGTTAACTTGTGGCCTTTACTCCTTGTAAGAAAAACCACATATTTCTTCTTGGTGAGATTTAGGAACTTCCTCACAATATGTTTTTGTTTTTGGATTCAAGCCCCCTTCATATAATCTTTCCCTTTTGTACATTACCAATGCTTTCCAAACTACTATTGGGGATTGGGAGAAACATTTTAATATTACAAGGTAGCATATCCTTTCTAGTGCATGGTGCAGGGTCATGATTCCTACCCTCTTATTATCAATAATTGGAGAGGCCTCAACATTTCCCAAGGCTTTATTTTCGCCTTCGAAAGTGGAGTTATTTTTATTATCTAGAGTCAAAGTTATTCTTAATTTAGTATCCTACTTTAATCTATGCAAACTTCCTAAGGGGATTGTAGGTCTCTTTTTCCTTTCAATACTCAAGTCCTTAGAATCTTGCACTAGCTCATGACTAATCTCACTATCATCCTCAAAGCTTGGGGTTGTCCCTTCCTTGGGTGTATTTTGATGTTTTCCTTCATTAATATTTTTATCCATCCTCAGATGGGATGGTGATCTAGCCATGGTATTATGCAAGTTTCTAGGGTGTTTTTTGTTTCTTTCAATCTCCTTAATTAAGGCTTGGACTTTTGAATCAAATTTATTTATTAAGCATAAGCTAGCCCCTTCAAAGATTTTTAAGATTTTAGAGACCAAAGTATCACTTGTAGAAAAATCTTTTCTTAATTAATCCCCATTGAATTTTTCTTGGGCTCAAAATCTTTATAATTGTTTTTAATGCAATGTTGTGATAGACATTTTCCATCACTATTTGTTGATCATTTTATCTTGCATTCTTGTTAATAAATTCCTAATCCTTATTATAATTCAAACCATCTCTAAGAGGTTACACTATAGACCAGGTGGACATAGTAGGGGGTGCCAAAGAAAATGGGGATTCATCCTCCTATGTGTTAGCCCCCACCAAGCTTGGGTCTTGATCAACCAAGCCAAATTTGGGATAGGTGTCATGGGCGTGTCCTTCCCAAAACCTACCAAACCCAAACTGGAGCCATTCCCAATCAAGAGACCTAAGCCCACCTCTAAAGGTGGAGCACCCTCCCCCTGAGGAGAGGCATAAGATACCTCTATAGAGTCCCTATTTGGAGGGACAAAATCAAATTTCCTCCACATTTCACTATACCCTTCTAGAAAGTAGTTAATTTCCTCTTGAATTGGAGTGGTTTATGAGATTTTAGTCATGTCCAAATTAGGGTTTTGCACATTTTTCTTATCAATCAATTTTTTTCTTAGAATTGGGTAGTTTATCTCAAAATTCCCCTCATTTATACATAGATAACAATCATTTAAGCCCTTGAGAATCTCAACTTCACATATAATGAAAAACCCATGGTCACATAAGTCAAACCTTTTGGGAACTTCCACTCCCAGAAGTAGAGTTATCAAAACCCTTGCTTATAGGTGAGGCAAGGTAACTTTCGCCTCATCAACCCAAATAACCTTGTCAATTTTAGAGAGGAGAGGAGGCAAAAATTTCCACAAATATGGTAAAATATTTTTAATTATAACCACCTTGGGCTTGAGAGAGCTAGGGCCTCATAATAGATTTCTTCAAGGGACCATTTAGGATCCCTGAAGATGTATTTACCAATGGTCTAAAACTATTTTTCAATTATAGATTCTTGAATTTTAGAACTATGGAAGAAAATTAAAAAGAGACCTGTCTAAACCATACAACAAAAAGAAATTTTAATTCCAAATTTCTTACCTACACATTAATCTTTCTATTCATCTAAAAATTTCCTTGTAGGAAGTTTGTTACAGTCAATGACCACAAGAAAGACAACAATATTTTTAACCTAGATTTCTCACTGTTTAGAGCATCATGCATTTTTGGACAAGGAGCAAGAAAAAGAAAATTAGGTTTATTGGAGCCCCCATTACCTTCCCCTGCTCCATCTCCCTAAAGGAATCCATTATTGCAAAGGGAAATCTCCATGAATGTCACATCAAGAAGTAAACTTCCAAAATCTTTCACCAAGACATCACATAAAGATTTAGGCACCTTAGAAGGGATATGATCTTGTTCAAGGGAAGTCAGAGGGGTTCCATTCATGACACCATAAATTGAATTGTACTTGTGACCGATGACCTAGTATAGGCCAAATACACTTCATCCATGAGGATTCAAAGTATAATTAACCCAATATGCATCAATCCAATAAGATCATTCAATGCAAAACTAGACTAAGAATTTGTTAAAACTAACATATTAAAATACAAAAGCTTTAAAAAAAAACCTATTCTAATCCATTGAAACTTATCCTATTGGGGGAGTGGTGTCACATTGATGTGGCATGGTGACCCTTTCCCAATCCTGTGGATAAATGAGCTTATTTCAATCAATTTTATTGAAGAGAATTGACAAAACTGTTGAGAGATGTGTATGAAAATATGATTTAAAAGATAAATTAACATGATGAGAGCTATTTTAACATGATCTATGATAAGATGATTTATATGAGTGTATGCAAAGCTATTATAAATGGAGTTTAATCTTAAAAGTTTTAAAACCCTAATTACCAAACATGCTAAATGGATGCACCTATGTTACCATGGAATCCACTAATAGAAGTATACTAATATGATGCAAGAAATTAACCTAAAATTACTTTTAAAACACAAAATATGGATGGAAGATGAGAGATATTTTAACAACATAAGTTTTGTCTTAAAAAATAGATCCATTTTGTTCCCAATTAGTGACCTATTTATAGGAGCACAAATGGGAAATGAAGGGACAATATTGAAAAAGTTAATCAATGGTCAAGATGGAAGGAAAATGGAGGCATGAATCATGGATTCCCATCAAGGGTTAAGGATGCAAGATAAATTTTAATCAAGGGCTTACATTCATCCAAATAAACACACTTTCAAAAATTATGCAAGAAGCTTTGTTGAAAGTTTGTTGTAAAAAAGGAATATTCCCTTTTTTAAACAAGTGAAGAAACATAATATTCCTAAAGAATATTTTCATGGGTGAAGAAAATTAGATATTTAGTTAATTAAAACCAAATTTAATTTTGCAAAGGAATATTATATGAGAATATTCCCCTTTTGGAAGAATGTGCAAAGGAGGAATATTCCCTTGCAAGTGGGAGGATTAGATTTAATTAGTAAGTTGATAATTAAATAAAGTTTCAATTATGAAAATGAGGGGAATTAGGATATTCTTTAAATATTTAATTTATTTAATGAAAAGGGGAAGTGATGTGATATTTAATGAAATAACTTAGGGTTATTTAATTAAATAAGAGAACTTTAGGGAAATTTGATTTAAATTTAATAGTGTAGACATTGAAAATTGACCACTTTCATTTGGTCAATTTACCCCCAATTTGAAAAATACCATATCCTCTATATTGATTAAATAATGTCCTACTATTTAATTAACATTCATTATCCCTTATCCCTTCATCCTAATATATTTCTTCCATCATATTTAAATCTTAGCCTCAAGTAAATAATTACCTTTAATTATTTACTCCCATACCTTATCCCTTTCCTCTAATAAATAATCCATTTATTTAATTCCCTTTATCTCCCATCCCCCATAATCTACACCTAATGCTAATCCACCTTCTAATCTCACCATTAGGGATGTGCACATTTTTAATCCATGATTATGATGTGTCACATCCTCCAACGTTTGCAAGTTGGCTCCTAATCCTCACCCACCTAATAATTTTCCTAATCCCTCACTTACACAACCTAATCATTGATTAGCTATCCCAACCTACCCTTTGTTCAACTCTCCCCATCCCCCAAGGAATTTTTAATTCCTTTTTGTCTTCCCAAGGTCCTTCTGAGGAATTTTTAATTCCTCTCCCATCTCCCAAGGAATATTAAATTATTTTTCTCTTTCCCAAGGAATATTAAATTCCTTTTATCCTTTCCATGCACATTAAAAATTAATTTTTAATTCCTTTGATCAACTCTTGATCTCAACCCTTAATCTCCCTCCCCCTTTCAATCTCTACCATCCATTCTATCTCCCTTGGCTAAATGGCTAACACTTAGCCATTTTTGCAACCCTAACCATTCTCAACCATTCTAACTACAATATATCACATTCATCCCAATCATTCGATCTCCACAGCCAAATCCTTGCAACCATAGCCATCTTGCAGCCTTTTTTGTGACCAAATCAATCTACAACAAGTTGTTATGCTATTGAAATCAACATAGAGCACACATATCAAGCCATCAACAAGGGCAAACAAATCCATTAAGATAAAACAAGGTAAAAATTGTTTTTATTGTCATTTTAAGTTTAAGTTTCAACTTTAGCCCAATATTGAGTGTTGTCTTTGTTTTTTTATCTCTTGCTTGAGTTTATTTCTTGAATTCTAGATGGGGTAAAAACACTGCACACATTTTTGGCATGCCTGGTGGGACCCACGTCATGGGTCTAAACTTTCACGTTTTCTATTGTTTCACATTTTCTAGGTTTGGGTTTTACATGCAGGGGTAAATCCACCCTGATGGGCGAATTTGCACCTTACAAAGGTGAATCTGCTATTGACAAAGGTGAACTCAAATTCACTCTTTTTAAAAAAGGGGAAAATCTACAATCAAAGGCGAATTTTCTAAACTATAGAGGTGAACTTAGAGTGGTCTCTAGGAATAGGTGAGAGTGATTGGGTTATAGAGGTGTAAGCGAATTCGCCCATCTTCCAGAACAAGCAATTGTGAATTCACCCATCCTTGCAGACATGCAACTTTGACCATCTAAAATAGGAAAATTTGCCTCACATAAAGGCAAATTTGAGGTACTCTCGAAATTTGATTTCTAAATTTCTAGCTTCAATTTGATTTCATTTTCGGGTACTGATCCAGTAGCCTGTTTATTTTTTAGTGTGATATTTCACTAACAATTTGTGCAACTTGTCCTCATTTATCAAAGACTGGTGTTGAAAATTAATGACACATTTTTTGTAGGAAGATTGGTCGAAGGCCTTTTAGTTAGTGTGTATGTTGTTTTTCATACTAGCTAGGCACATGTAGAATTAATTAAAGGGTCAATATAATTTGTTTGTTGTGTTTGGGAGTAAGTTGTTGACGTATCCACTCTCCTTGCGCCTTTTGAAAATATTGGGTGATGAGAAATTGCAATTTACTCTAGTCTAGTCCAGTCTACCCAGGAGGTGCTAGTGCATCTAAGCTCTCCCCTTGCGCTACGTGCAAGCTTGTAGACCAACCAAAGTGTCTAGTATCTTCTTCCTTTAGTGAGAACTTTCTAGGATTTCATCACCTAGGGGACAATTGCAACCACATGTTACTGGCAGTGTATATAGAGGGGGGAGAGCTAAAGTTGTACCCCAATCCAATCACATCATGTTTAGCAAAGCATCAAAGCTAGGGTGATAGCAAGATAAGATGTGCAGAGTCGGCCTGAGTTTCTAGTACCTCGCTAGGGCTCCTGACTCATTCTTATGATGAGATGGTGTTCACGGTTGTGCCCCATGTACCTTGCGTATATTAGGGACACATGACATAGCCTTATATAGCTTAGATAGAGACCTATATTTTAGCCGCGGCTTGGTGTAGTGCAGGGGATGCACACCGTACCCTGAAGTTACTCACTACATACTCCCTTGGGTTGAGATAGGAATCCTCATGGTGGACTATGATAGTCTCTAAGAGAGAGTGTGATGGTGAGCCTATGTCATTTATTGATGACCCTGTGCCACTCAAACGCTAGCTATCTTCCTTCATGAGAAAGTGTGATCTAAAGAACCACCCTAGTATCATAGGGTATTAACCTTGGGTTGTTCTCTCAAGGTGGTGGGCCTACATCAAGTTTGTAAACCCTTATCACTAATTTTAGGGTTATGTTTCCTAGCGTGTCTTCATTGTGCAATACCGATGCTTTTATTTTTAGTTGAGTCATTCTATCCTTTCTATCTATTGTTTGACATGTTTGTTGTCCTTTTCCATAGTCATCCCCTGCCCTTAGAGGTGAATTTGCTTCATATAGAGGAGAATTTGCACTACATACAGGTGAATTTTCCCTACAAAAGGGCGATTGTGTATTTGAGTCTAGCCTAGTTCATCCTTTTGGGCAAGTTTGTCTTTGTCAGAGGAAAATTTTCCTATGGGTCACTTTCTTAGGTGACCCTGTGTCTGTCCGTTCCTTGGAATAGGTGATTTTTTCCATCCTTTAGGTGAGTTTGTCAATGCCCATTCGTCAAATTCACCCGTTCACCTAGAATAGGCGAGTTTGTCATCCCTTGGGGTGAACCTGTTATCCACAAGAGCAATCCCATTTTCATTTTGAGTCCTCGTCCATCAAATCTACCCATTTCCATAGAATAGGAAAATTTGTCTTCACCTGGGGTAAACCTACTATCCATAGGGGCAGTCCCATTTTTGGTCTGAGTCTTCCCATTTGTTCATCACTTTAGATATGCGAACCTATTTTATGCAGGGGCAAATTCATTTCTGCCTGTGTCCCCTCCATCCATACTAGTCAATATTTAGGTGAATCTGCTTGTCTGATAGGTGATCCTATTTTTAGGAAAATTTGTTCCTCGTCCATATAGTTCAACAAATAGGAAAATTTGTCATCCCCTTCATGATTTTGCAAATTGAGTCCACATATTCCCCTGTGCTATTCTAAGATTTAGGCGATCCTGTGTCCAATAGGGGTGATCCTATTAAACTGTTAGGCGAACCTGTAATTAGATAGGAAAATTTGCATCCCAAATTTTCCCATTTTTTGAGTTTCCCCTAGAGGTAGGTGAATTTACATCACAGGTTTGCCCCTTTCTTGTGTGTCTCCCAAAGATAGGAAAATTTTCATCACAGCTTCGCCCCTTTCCTATGTGTCTCCTAGAGATAGGTGAATTTTCATCTCACATTCGCCTGTTTCTTGTGGGTCCTTTAGACATAGGAAAATTTGAGTCTCTTAGATAGGTGAGTTTTCCCAAAAAAAAGGAATTTTTTCTCCCCTTAGACATCTAAAGTCATGAGCTAAAAAGACAAATTTGTATAACACAGAAGTGTATGCACTACCCATACAAATTCCAAAGAGTGAATCTTTTTGGCCACTAAAAGCTTGTCGTTTCTCGAGTCCTTTGCTGTGATCAAATTTTTTTTATCATTATCTGTCTTTCCATAATTGTCATTTTGATTCATCTACATTTTCCAAAAGTCATCCAGATATCAATCAAATCATATAGGTGCATTATGGAGCACTCGTAGGTTGCATATCTATCATCGGTTTGTGAATCCCAATCCCCTAGACTTCATTTTAGAGGTTTTTATCCAACTTGGCCTAGGTTCCTAATCCTAATCATCATCATCTGCATTTGCTTAGGATTTTCATCCATCTTGAGTCAGTAATCATCTTTGGCCCAATAATTCTACTTTCATCTTGAGGTAGATTCAGTGTTGTGATCGCCCCTTTTCACAATCTAATCTGGTCATCAACATCATACATCGTCTAGTTAAACCCCTAAGCTTGGTTTAGAGTCTATCCCATCATGTTCCCCAATCCAATCCTAATCTGAGCTTCAATCAAATATGAATCTGAGCTTTAATCCAATCCTAATCTAAGCTTCAATCAAATCTAAATATGAGCTTTAATCCAATCCTAATATGAGCTTTAATCCAACCCTAAGTTGAGCTTAAATCAAATCCGAATCTGAGCTTTAATTCAATCCTAATTTGAGCTTAAATTAAACCCCAATCTGAGCTTAATTTACATCCCAATTTGAGATGTAGTCCACCTACATTCAAGATCTTTTGATATTGAAACAAATATTATGATCCCTTCTTCCATTTTCTTCTAATCCATCCTATTTATCTTTTCACCATCTCTCCTTTTCTTCTAATCATTTATTCCCATCTTTTCAATCCATATCCATCCAATCCAACATCATGAATCCTTATCCTCCATCAATGCAACCAAAAGTAGTAGTCAAGAGGAATCCCAATCACGTTGATGATGATAACAAAATTCTTCTTGATCAAGATGAGTATGATATAAATACCCTTGATGTTATCATTACTAGAAAGCTTTCCCCAACCATACTTCCAAAATCCAATAACTCCTTTGAGCTATCTTATCACCCCTTCATCCACATCCACTAGCAATCCTTATGCTACCTTTGACAAGGGATATCCATTATCTTCCCCATCCACATATTCATCATATCCTTCATCTACATATTTCTCTTATCCAACATCTACATCCTCCTATCCCAATCCTCCATCTCAATATTCCTACCTTAATTCTCCATCCACTTTCTCCAACATCAATCCTCCATCCACATATTCTTATCTTAATCCACTATCCCAATACTCCTACCTCAATCCACCATCCCAATCTTCCCATCCTAATCCTACATCCCCATCCTCCTATCCAAATCCAACATCTGCATCTTCCTACTTTAATCCACCATCTCAATATTCCTATCTTAATTTCCCATCAACTTTCTCTAGCATCAATCCACCATCCATATCCTCTTATTTCAATCCATCTTTCACTCCATCATGTCCTAATCCTCACCTAATCCTAGTCCTCCATCCAATCCCATTCCTCCATCTAATCCTAATCCACCAATCCATAATCATAGTCCTCCACCCATTCATAATCCTTCATCTACTCCCACCACACCATCTAAGCCTACAATAATCAAGAACCTCATTCTTGATGACATCCAAGGACTTATAACAAAGAAGACATCCCCAAATCCACATCTTGATGTTGTGGATCCATGCCACCCCACTACATCATGTACAATCACTAATGATGAGACCCTTCTCTATTCCACACCTATCATTGTTGTTACCACCTCTAGCACCACCCAAAATGTTGAAACCATAAAACCCACCAAATCCATTGAATCCCCATCTTCTACTCCTAGATCCACCCAATCCAATGAAGAAACCCAAATCCAATCCACTCCTACCACTCCTAGTATCATTGAAATCCATTCCCATGAACTTCATGAATCCTCCATCCTTCCATCTCCCCCACTTGAGGATTCCCTCTAACACTCCATCATCATGCCTCCCACACATGATGAGTCATGCCAAGAGCTTGATCCAAAGCATACCACCATATCCCCTCCTCCACATCAAGATCTTATGATCCTATCTACTCCAACTCAAGATCATAGTCCCCCACCCATTCCATCCCATGGTCCCCTTGGCACTCAAGATCCAACCACTCCATCTCATGAGACCTTATCACCCACTGCCACAAATCCAAATCCTATCATACCACCTAATCCCCCTCATGATTCATTATCACCTCCTCCTCCCAATCAAGATCATACCATCCCAGCTACTCCATCCCTTGGACCATTATCGTCTTCCATCCAAGCTAGCCCAACACCACTTTTATATCACCTTGGTACCATTATACTCATCCATGGTGGTTTTCTTGTAGAATAAAAACAAAGAATATACACCACCAATCCTCCTCCACCTAATAATGGGCTCACATAATGCTTCCAAAATAACAAGCATCCTACCATAGATCAAATGCGCAAGAGCATGAACTATCAAGGAAAATTTTTAGGCCTTGATGAGCAAGGTATTTTAGAGCCCATCCAAGTCAAACAACACTCTTGTACACGAGGTCTTTGATATACCTCTGAAGACTCACAATCCAAAAGTGTTGGTACAACCTCCATACATCTTCAATGATCCTCTTCTAAAAGAATAAGAGACTCCTCCCATTTTTCCACTAGACCATTTGTTGCCATCCACCCTCCTCCATCATATTATGTCAAAACAACCATCCATATTCCTCTTTTTTCTCTCAAATCCATTTTGGGTTCTTATGTACCTCCAACCATCCATATTCCTCCTTCATTCTCCAAATCCATTTTGGGTCCTTATGTCCCGTCATCCACCATCACATCCACTAGGTACTAAATCCATTTTGGGCCCTTATATTCCAAAATCACCTTCTCCATCTCGTCCTATTCATCCTTTCATCCATCCATCACCTATCCATGTCACCCATCATAAAACTCCCACTCTCATGTTCCCCAATTACGATCAACAAAGGCACACACCTACACATCCTCCATCCACATATCATCCCAAAAATACTACCTCCATCACTCTATTCATGTTTCCTCCACATCATCCATCTCCTCGCACCCATCCCATTGCTATTAAAAGCACTTTGGATGCTAAAGTAAAAATGCATAAATCTAAACATCCACATGAACCTAAAGCCCCTCATTTCCCCTTAAACAAACATGTTGAAGAAAAGAAAACTAAAATCCAAAATCCAAATCAAGCCCATAGGCCACAAAGGCCCACCAAAGCAAAATTCAAAACTGTGTGAATCCCAAAGAAAAATGATGCAATTTCATCAAATGAAAAATTTGTAATAACATCTAAAGTTGCTAATCCCAAAGCTACACATCCACATAATTCATCTCCTAAATCTATTTTGGGTATCTATGTCCCAAAATTCACTATCCCAACTCCTCCTTTATCACCGCATCCTCAATCCATTAATCCTCCTCTCATTTCACATCCCCTACCATATGTGCCAATGTTGGTCCTAAAAATATTTTCCCATCACACATCTACTCCATCATTCCATCCATACACTTTCCAACAACACATCCATTATCCCACATATCTGCCCCATGAAATCCCTTTAATCCACTCTTTTGCATAATCCATCCACCCTAATAAGGTTATACCAACATCCAATAATCATTTCACACTTGGGCTCTTATTACCTCATATTAAACTTGATGCTTGAGTCCTTCATCTGCATCCTTATCACATATCTTCCAAATCCATTTACCCACATCCCTATCCTTATCCATCTCCATCTACATACTATCCAAAAATCCAGAAAAACTTCAAAAAAGTTAAAAAAAAAGGTCAAAAAAGGTAATTTTTTTTTTTTAAAAGAGTAAAGAGAAAAATCGTCCAATGGTGAAAACTTGGAAAATAGGTGTCATGTGTAAATACCCCATCAAGTTTACTTCCACACTTAGGGGCAACTACATCCCCTTCACCCATCTCCTCCATCCCACCCATCTTACACATCCTACCTATCATAACCCATTTATCCCACTCCCTCCATCCTCCTTGTGATCTTGATATAGATAGGGGAAAACATATATACATTCTTTGGACACCTCTTGGCATACATTCCCCTCCCTATACCCTATCTTGTTCCTTATCCACATCCATCTACCTTCCTTGTCCACCCATCATGCTACCATCAACTCCCTTCTTTATCCATGCATCCTATCCATATCCATCTCACTCCCTTATTTTCCCATCCTTCTATCTTCCATCCCTCCAACCTCATCATACATGACATATATTGAGTGGGCCATATTTTGACTTTGTAACATAGTCCTTGGAGACATCATTCATCAATCATACCATCCCTTCCATCTCCCCATCCTTATATTCCAATCCACCCATCCAAAAATGCTTTTCATTTCCCCATCCTTATCTCCATATCCATCCATCTCTATCCTCATCCCATCTCATAATCCCTTGTCATTGGTATCTGGATATAGGCCCCACCCTCATGCAACCCAATGCCATCTATCTCACTATCATCAATCCCAATTTTTGACCACATCTTGCTAATCACATGTCAATCTTCATTGCTTATTTATCCATTATGCCATCCTCCCAATTCGTCTTTTGATGATTTTTGTAACTATCCCATCCCTAAGCTTCACCTAATCCATATCTTATTCATATCACCATCCTCCTATCCACAAGGTAAATCTTGTGTCATCATATCAGCTCCATAATTGTGTCTATTTATCATGGTTATCTCATCATCCTTTATCCATGATCGGTCATCGACCTTTTTTCGAACTACCTTGCCCCTATGCTTTCACATAGGAAAGGTCAATCATTTGATCAGCCCCTGGGGTTTTGTCCATCCTATCATGTCATTCGTCATCATCCATCTAGGTCTCCATTGTACTCTTTCCACTTTTATCCATGGTAAGTCATTAGTCTTTTATCAAACTACAAGGGATTTGTGCTTTCACATAGGCAAGGATAATCTTTGATCGGCCCCCAAGCCCCTAGGTCCTTAGGGTGTGTTTGGTCATTGTTTTGTGTTATCAAGTATGTCTCTACCTAGCTAGTTCCTAATAAACAACATCCATTCATATCACAAGATTCAATTAGTTTTGAATATCCTGAGTCATGTCGATCACTTAGTTTAGTCCCCATCTTTGGTCTTCACAGGATGCATCCTTCCTACATCAAACTGCATCAATCCTATCCACCTCTTGATCCTATGGGAAAGGACATTTGAAATCAATTGCTTTCTTATGATGCTTTTGGAATTTTTTTTATCTTTTGAGCTTCCTATCATACTTTTTTAGGGTCACCATTATCCTTCATATCATGGTGTGCTTTGACAAGTAGACATAGGGGCATATGTTGATCTTTTGTCTGTTCTTGTCTTCTTGGTTGTCCTAAATAGTACCCACCAAGATCCTTGTGGTCTTGTGTCAGGTTGGGGCATCCTTTGTGTTTGTGGTTTTCCAACATTGGCCCTACCAAAGTCCCTGTGACTTTGGGATGTTGGACTAACCTTTTGTTTGTTGTGTTAGTCCCATGCATGTGATACGAAGTCACCTTGGTGCATAGTATCTCATGTTATATCAAATTAAGTTCTCATTACATGGAAGCATAACACATAACAATTAACTTTCTTGATTTGGTTATCATCCATTCATCCTTCATCACTCTCCTCATCTATCTCTCCTATCCATTTTCATCCCTCCACTTTCTTCATCCTCATCATTTCATCATCTTTTCAATCTTCCTAGGATAATATAGATTTTTTATTCTAAGCATCTATTCCTTAATAATTTTCATTCATTTCATCCATCTCACATCTCAATCCAACCCTCATCCATTGAGAATAGCACAAATCATCTAATCACATCCTTGGTTTTGTTCCCATCCTTGATACAAGCCTTGATCGAATCATCATCATCGGGATGCTTCCTTCCCTATCCTTTTGTGTTGTTTTGGGATGTATCCTTCTCTCGTCAACAACACTCTCATCATCATCAAGATGTTTCCTTCCCTCATCAACAACACTCTCATCATCATTGTCAGGATGTATCCTTCCCCATCCTTATTTTGATTTGGGAAATATTATTCCCTCATCAACAATTCTCCATCCATCATCAATCCATCTTTGCTTGTAGCTTGACTGGGACAGCCTCACATTTGTCCTTAAATCCATTTATGCTTTCATACTTCTCATCTTCCCTTTTCATTATCTCTTACTCCTCCCATTCCATATTTTATCCATCATTTTTCATCATCTTCCCCATCTACCCTTGCATCATCTCATCCATTTCGAGAGCACACCCGTATTCTCTTGAGCTCGCATTTTCTCTCAAGGGGGAGTCCTCAATCCCTACCATCAATCCGTAATCTTCATTCCCATCATCTGTCCTCCTAGTCACTCCTTTGAATGACTGGGGCATCTTTCACAATCTAACCATCTTCTTCTAGGTTCTATCTTTTAATCTTCTTTGAAATGATGCTACTTCATAACACCATCTCAAAGAGGGGGAAAATGTAGACATTAAAAATTGACCGCTTTCATTTGGTCAATTTACCCCCAATTCGACTGTCATATCCTCTATATTAATTAAATAATACCCTATTATTTAATTAATAGTCATTATCCCTTATCACTTCATCCTGATCTATTTCTTCCATCATCTTTAAATCCTAGCCTCAAGTAAATAATTACCTTTAATTATTTACTCCCATACCTTATTCCTTTCCTCTAATAAATAATCCATTTATTTAATTCCCTTTATCTCACATCCCCCATAATCTACACCTAATCCTAATCCACCTCCTAATCCCATCATTAGGGATGTGCACATTCCTAATCCATGATTAGAATGTATCACATCCTCCAACTTTTGCAACTTGGCTCCTAATCCTCATCACCCACCTAATCATTTGCCTAATCCCTCACTTACACAATTTAATCATTGATTAGCTATCCCAACCTACCCTTTGGTCAACTCTCCCCATCCCCGAAGGAATTTTTAATTCCTTTTTGTCTTCCCAAGGTCCTTTTGAGGAATTTTTAATTCCTCTCCTATCTCCCAAGGAATATTAAATTCCTTTCCTCTTTCCCAAGGAATATTAAATCCCTTTTATCCTTTCCATGCACATTAAAAAGGAATTTTTAATTCCTTTGGTAAACTCTTGATCTCAACCCTTGATCTTCCTCCCTCTTTCAATATCCACCATTCATTCTATCTCCCTTGGCTAAATGGCTAACACTTAGCCATTTTTGCAACCCTAACCATTCTCAACCATTCTAACTACAATCTATCACATTCATCCCAATCTTTCAATCTCCACAGCCAAATCCTTGCAACCATAGCCATCTTTCATATATTTTTTGACCAAATCAAGCTACAACAAGTCGTTATGCTATTGAAATCAACATAGAGCACATATATCAAGCCAACAACAAGGGAAAACAAATCCATCAAGCTCAAACAAGGTAAAAATTGGTTTTATTGTCATTTTAAGTTTGAGTTTCAACTTTAGCCCAATCTTGAGTGTTGTATTTGTTTTTTTATCTCTTGATTGAGTTTATTTCTTGCATTCTAGATGGGGTAAAAACACTGCACACAAATAGGATGAAATGTTAGCATGAAAGGAGGTGAATTCACCTATTTAGGTTAATTAGGTTAATAGATGAAAATGATGCAATTAATTAAATATCCAAAAAAAAATAATCAATTAAGCAAAAAGATGATGAATTTTAGGATGAAACGATGTTAATATATCTGATTCAAGTGCATGATATCATTCATGACATTTTTAAGTGTCTACAGTACTAACCAGCAGAGAGTCGAGGGATCAATACAAATAGAAATAAATGCACAACATAAACAAACCACAAGAACAACACACAATGAGGAGAAACAAGGGGTGACAAGGATGCCTACACATGGGAGCGACCAATACTAGTGGAGGAAGGTAGAGGCTTCCTCCATGAAGAGCACACAAGTAACCACACCATGCCCTCAAAACCTATGCTCCTAGGGTTTTGCACCATCCAATTCTCTAAAGAACCAAGTAGTCAATGTGTGAATATTACCTATGCATGATGATGAATTACATAAATCACAAGTCAGGTTTAAAAAAACAATCTAAATAACTTGTTCATATGATAATTTGTTTGCGTAATTTTTTTTTTTTTGTTCCCTCTTATCAAACCAACTATTTATTTTCCCACTAAATGATTCTAAATGAGACACAATACATTAAAATGATTCAACAAGGGTGGTCTTATGGGAATTTGTTCCTACATGATCTTTCAACCTTGCAATTAACTCCTCAAGTTTGTTTCTATTATTTTCATTTTTTCTAATATGTTTTGTTTTGTTCTTGAAGAATGACAAGGAATTGTGGGAGGTTTTTGTTGTGGTTGTTCTTTGGGAGTGTTTTCATGAAGAGGTGAATTAGGATTTTTGTATTAATTATAGTATATCAAAAAACATTACATTAATTTTCCATATCAACTTTTGGAGAATTATATTCATGATTTTAGTTTGTAATGCATATTGTTACACATTGTACAAAATTAACTATCATTGGGTATATATCGAGTAGTAAAGTAGAATATAAGAAGGTGAACTACTGATATACAAGATTTACATGTTTGATGGAGTATCCAAATATACAAAATATATACTATCAATTTATATATACTTGCATATGTAATAGACTAAGTCAGATAACAAGGACTAGGGGTCATGGTTTTGGTTGCACTCTTCAGAATCTCCCCATCCAGACTATCCTTTAGTAGGTTGTACAATGGACCTAGTCTCTTCAGCAACTGAATTGAATCCAACATTACCTTGTAGTCTTGTTGGGTGAGCATATCTAGGCCTTACTACAATTCCACTTCCCACCTCATCAAATACTCTCCATAATTCCCTCAAAGCTCTCAAGAATGTCTGAGAGTCCTCATGGTTATGGTGCCACATATGTCCAAACTTAAACTGTTGCTTGTTGACTAACACAATTCCATCACTGATTATCCTTATGAACTTGGCCATATAAATCTCCACAGTAACACTAACCTGCAAAACAATAGTAATGAAAATGAGTCTTTTTGTAGACTTGGTAACCACTCTCCTACACCCTTGAAACTTATCTTCATTTTTTTCCTTCCAGATGTTCCCTAAAAATTTGGTAGAGAGGAAATCCCAAAACACTTGATAATATTTCTTTAACTTCTTGTTATTGAACAAAATATCTTACCAGTTAATTCTACCATCGATATCCCAAATCAATAGATAATTACAAAATATTTTACAAATTTCCTTTGCATAGAAAAAAGGAAAAATATGTGCATTATATATTTAGGAGTTCTAAAATGTTGTAGACATCAACATCAATAAATTTGACTTTAAATTGTTTTTTTTTGCAAAAGAATAAGCCATCTAAAACAATCCTTTTTAGGCTCTTTAACATTATGCCACAAAAAACCAAAAAATTCTACCAACTACTCAAGAAGTGAGATTCCCCAACATTTATTGACATGATCAATAACATAAATAGTGCTAATTAGTTCTTTATAAAAATATTTGGCTTTTATTTCATTTAAGACAATGCCATCCTTCCAAACAAGATCACAAGCAAGATCCAAACTTTTGTCAAAATCAATAGGAAAAATTGCCTCTTTATGGACATCTACAAGAGTATTATAAGTTCTTCAGTTAGAAACAAGAAAGTTGAATTCATAGACTAAGTCATTCCAAATTTTAAGATTACCATTATCAAGGATGTTATTAAAAGTTTGAACACTAATTTGATTCCACTTTTTTGTAGAGCATCCCTACAACAGAGCAAGGGGCTTACTATTATGCTCCAAGTTCCACCAAATGGAACAATAGCTTTGTCATTTTATGGTATTTTTAATTTCGACATTGCTTAATTTGTGTAGACACATAAAAATGGCCTCGCCTTGCAAACCATATTTCATACGATGACCATGCTTCTTACTCACATAATTCAATTATTTAATCAGGTCCTAATGTCATAATTATTCCTCCATGATTATTTAAATAAATAAATTGCATTTATTTATTTAGATACGTCACTAATTAGTCCTTATGCCTTCTAATAATTCTCCATTTAACCATTTATCCTTCAATCAAATAAATTTATTTATTTATCCCACTTTCCATCTCACCAAATAAATAATTAAAATGATTATTTATTCTCTTTTGTCTCATTCCCATTTATGAATTAAATCATTATTTAATTCATAAGTCAACATTCCTCCATAAATTAAATAATTTCTATTATGACAACTACCTATTTTTCTCCACCATTGATTTGATTATCTCCAATTAAATCTCAACCCTTCATTTCAAGGCTTGCCCTAACTTTGAACTAATGTTTCCCTAACCCTAATCATCCTTATCACATTGAATCCTAGTCGTTGATCTTAGGGCTTCACCAGCTTTTAATCTTGTTCGTCCATTCACCATTTGGAATTCTTTAAAAGGCCCTCTCTCAAGTCATTTTAGGACACACACAAGTTATTTTCAGTATGCTTGAGAGATTTTTGAGTGCTTGAGCATACACATTACTTCAATATTTTTCTTGGATTTGTCATAGGTTATAGTTGCACTTCAAATTTGAGGGAAATTATATCATTTTCAGCAAGATGGAGAAGACCAATGGAGGTGAATCAATGGAGGCTTGAAGACTAGGTGAATTTGTTTCATACTCTCATGTTTCTTGCTTTCATTGTTCTCCATTGTTATTAGGGATTTAATGGTTTTATGCTATTTGCAATCTAACTTGAAAATTTCTCTAATTACATTTGCAATCTAACTTGAGCCTTTTTTTTGTAGGTTTGAATGTCCACAATTCGAGATTTGCAACGTCCACTTTCGCTTGCCAAAGATTGGAGACTCAAAACTACTAATTGTGTTTTGCAGGGCTCTCGCTTCAATTTTGCTTTATCTTGAATGCCTCTTTCACATAGAAGGATTAGTGGGCTTAAAAAGAACTTGTGTGCTTGAGTTGACATCATAAGCATTGGCTTAAAATACACAAAGTGTTTGATGTGTTTTCCTCACACTTCAATTTGGCTATTAAAATGAACAAATGCTTTCAACTTGTGTAACCTTCGATTCAATAATAGGAATATCCTCTCCCCTTGCACACTTGTGTGATCCTGGGTGCAAGAGAAACTGTTATTGACTCTAGGAAATTGGGCCTTCCTTGGTGGGAAAATGTACTCACCCCAAGGCGACTCAGACCGGCAACAGAGCTCTTTGGCCGAGCTACCCCCGACCGGTATACAAATGTGAATCCTAAGGGAAAGCCTAGGATTACGAGTGTGGATGTGTCATACGGACAGAATAGTACTCCCATAAACCCTGTTGAGCGTAACCTCTTCAAGCTGGAGTTCCACCTAATCGGTGATTAATCTCTTGCCCCATGTATGGCCACTCGAACGGGGGTCCCGAACTAAATACTCTTGTGTAGTAGCCAAAAACCTTCTATCCGCTAGCGCAACAACGGTCGTTGTGAAGGCATCCACATCTTCATAGTCTTTAGTAGAGGTGATCAGCGTGCCATGGGAGTTTTATGGGTGCTGGAAGCTTGGTTGGCCTGAGAAGAGAGTGCACTGTAAGGGGGAGCCCGTGCAGCCAAGCTTCTAGATTCACACACTAAGGATATGTGGCTGGGCACACCCAAGTGGAATCTAGAAAATATTGTCCTGGCCTAACCATAAGATTGTGCTTGTCTTCTTTTTGATTGATTACACATTCAAAACATCGTGTTTGCTAAGTGTTTTCTAGATTCTCAAACAATATACACAACAATCCCAAATCTGGAAATGAAACAATCAACTTCAGACAATTCAAACTTTTCATCAAAACATCACAAAACTGAATTCAAGTCCAACAATTTTGCCTATTGTCAAACATCTTTTCTTGAAGTCTTTGTCAGAAACCAGAACTGAAATTGCTCAAAATTTTCATCATTCAACCATTAGCTTGCATTTTTACCTTAGGTTCATCCTTGTTAATTTTAGTTGCATTCCCTAGGCTTCATAATTATCATTTCCTACATAGACTTTTCATTAGGTTTTCATCTTTGTAGACTTTGGATTAGGCCACCTCATCACACTTTGCAAAATCATTGCCTTCAAGAGTAGGTTATCTTGGGACTTAGTCAACAATCTCCTTTTCAGTCATTGTCCTTTTTGTGAGAATTTCCAACTCAACAGTCTAGTTTGGAAAACTCACTAGTCATTTTGACCTTGTCGCTTAGTCCTTTTAACAAGTCCTTTGATCACCAAAATTAAGACATAGATTAAGCTTAGAGTGGCTAGGCAAACCTTTCTCCACATTGCATTCATCTTAGTCCATACTTTGCATATTTTATGCCTAAAAATCCAAAAAAATCCAAAAATAGTGTTCACCCTAGTCCTCATTTTGCACCTTGACATTGCATTAGTCACCTTTTTAGTCAACATTATCGCCCTAGTCCTCATTTTGCACCTAGTCAATTCTATCACCTTGCATTAATCAACATTTTCATCCTAGCCATCATTGTCGCCTTGACATTTGGCATCTTTCTTTGGCAACTTTTTCACCTTGCATCAATCATTTCCTTAGGAAAACATCATAATCACCTTGCATTGTCATTCTTTATCACAAAAAAAACAAAAAAATATAGAATAGTTGTCATAATCATCATCCTCATTTGAGCAATTCTCTTTTATGGTCGAAACTAGGCTTCAAAGAAAGAAAAGACAAATGGAAAACTTTGGACAAGACTTCAACACCAACATCCACACCAACACTTATGACATGAACCAAGACATGAATTTTAACGATCCATTCACCAACATGAACATACCATCTTCCATGAACCTGCCAACATCCTCTCGAAATCCATTCGAACCATTCATACAAAGAGACCACACTAGACAAGTATTAACTGAGGATCTAGATGTTGCAGCCCAAAATCCTGACGTAGCTTCATTTGTAGAGGACTTGGTCTTGAACGATGCTGACAGATACCTTGCTATGCTTTTAGACCAAGGGGAAAAACTACCAAGAGGCTTTGACATCAATACCATAAGACCTTCGTCTCCAGACAACACGACACAAAACTTGACACCTCAACAAAACACGAACAATGCCTCCAACAATAACACTGTTGTCACCACACAAATTGCTACAAGCACCATCAATGTTACATCTAGTGGCACCATAAGTCAAAACACCTCCAACTCAATCAATGCAACATCTATTGGAGGAACACCCACCATGCCACAAGCAATATCACAATCCATGCCCGCAATGTCAATAACATCTTCACAAATAGTTGGAACTACCCTTGGATCTACATTAATGGGGGCAAGTTCCTCAAACCCCATATTTGGAACTTCATCTATGACCATAGGGACATCATCATCAAATCCTTATGTTGGAATCTCATTCAATCCCTTTGGAGGAACTAAATGACGTATTCTGATTAGAGGTCCCCAACCAAATGTTAACACATCATCACAATTAAACATCAATGCCTCACAAGGACAAAATACCAACATCCCACATGGACAATTCCAAGGACAAAATACCAACATCCAACATGGAAAATTCTTCCAATATGGACAAGGCACTCAAATGACACAACAAATGAATACCTTTGGGCACCAGAATAGTCAAGGTTACCAGATCCCCCAAATATCGACAAATATGGCTGGATCGCACATCCCCACATATTCATCACAAATTCACACGCAACAACACATTCCTCATCAAAATTGGCAATACCAACAATTGCCAAACCAAAACATATCATACATTCCACAACAACACATGTCACATTCAAACTCAAACATGCTATCACAATCAATGGGGACTCAAGGGATACCCATCACTCCCATGTGTGATGTGACCAATAATCCCATAATAGATGCCTTGACAGCCAGAGTGGCAGACCTCCAAAAATAGATGGAAAACATGCAAACATCCAACAAAATGCCACCAATGTCATATGACCTATGTCCATATCCTTTTGACACAAATTTATACATGCCACCATTTCCTCCTAGATATGTGGCCCCAAACTTCACCAAATACAAGGGAAAGACAAATCCTATTTAACAAATTTGAGAATTCATGACCAACTGTATGGACATTGCATATGAACACACTTACTTGATGAGACTCTTCTCCAAGAGTCTAACAGGACCCACACTCGAATGGTTCTCCACTTTGAAGGGGATAAAAACATGGAATGAACTTGTCAAAAAAATTGTGAAAAATTATGCCTATAACATTGACACAAACACCTCCATCACTAGCCTATGCACACTTACACAAGAAGACGCCGGTGAAATGTTTATCCCATTTTTCCAACGATGGAGAGGCCTAGCAAGTCGCTGCCACATAGACATACCTGAAAAAGAGAAGGTTGACATGTTTGTACAAACACTCCTAGGCCCATTGAAAAATGGATTGCGAGTTCATTGTTGTACAACATTTGCAGACCTAGTCGAACGAGGCGTCCAACTTGAGAGAGCACTTATTGCTGAGGGAAGATTAAAATACGGTCCAAAAAACATAAATGCAAGTCCTCCCACTGACAAGAAAAAATATTGGGTTAAGAATAAACATGTCACCAATGATGGCGTTGTAGATGCTAAGGCTATCAATGTAATGAGTCCTGTGCTTACCCTTAAAGGGGCTCAACCACAAAATACACAGATGATCACATAGACCCATGCTACCAATGTTGTACAGACAAATCAAAATAACCAAGGTAATCAAAATAACCCAAATCAAAGGCAACCCCGACAACCCAGACAGTTCCCTAGGAGTCGCACATAGACCCCCTTGGGTGAGCCCATTGAAGAAGTCCTCAAGAAACTCCTTCAAAATGGTGTCATAACACTTGAGGACCCAAAAACATATGACCCGGGGCAGTTTAAACCTTTTTCGTGGGATGAAAATGCATTTTGTGATTATCATCGAGCAAAAGGACATAAAACCTCCTCTTGTCAACGACTGAAAAATTTGGTACAATACCTTATCGAGAATCATACCATTGAGATAGGTGGACCACAATTTGCATCTAATTCAGACCATACCATACACAAAAACCCACTGCAGGACCATGGTTCTAGTAACCCTTCCACGTCAAAATCCAATAACAATAATCGAGCCAACCATGCTCGTATTACATATGACTATTCTGGTGGACCTATCATAAATAATATTAGAACAACTGTTGAACATGTCAACACAGTTACCATCAGAAAGGCCCCTAAATGCAATGTCACTACCCGTGGGGGAAAAGTTACCATAGCCGACCCTCTTCCTAGACAACCAAAGATAACAATCGCTGGCCCATCCACCCAACAATCACAATCCAATCCATTACCCAAACAATCCTAGCCTAAAGGAAATTTTAACCTCATTGACCAACTTGGGAAGACACCTGCACAAATTTCTATACTCGAGTTACTACGGATTTCCCCAGCTCATAAGGCTATACTTGACAAAACATTACAAGAGTCTTCCATTCCCCAAGACATTGATGTTAATCAATCTAAGGCCATGGTGGGATATCTTACCGCTCCCCACCATATAACATTTTCAAACCAAGACTACTCCTCGTCCAAATCCAATCATAATGATGCCCTTCACATTAAAGTTTTTATCCATAAGCATAAGGTCAGGCGAGTGTTAGTAGATGGCAGAGCAGGACTAAACATATGTTCCTTAAAATTAGTTAAGGCCCTAGGCTTTTTTGATGCTTGTGTAGACACTACAAAGAGAATTGTTATCAAGGCATATGATGATGAAGAACATTCCTCTCAGGGCGTAATTACACTTCCAATTCGTATTGGACCAGTCATTGTAGACACCACTTGTCAAGTCCTGGATCTAGAACTTCCATACAATATTTTACTTGGTCGACCTTGGATTCACGCCTTGAAAGTTGTCCCTTCCACGTATCACTAGTGTTTGAAGTTTCCCTTTGAAGGCACTGAGATTACCATATATGGAGACCCTGACCCATTTCAATATTGTACCAATTTGAGAGGTATCTCAGAGCGCCAAGTGCCTATCAACAGTGAAGCTTTGACATCTTCATCCTCTAAATTCATTGACCCATCAACACTTACGAAGCCTCCCACATCCACATCCACTGCCACAACATCCACTTCTGCTTCTTCGGCAACCATAACCACCTCCATGACATCTACCACTTCATCCATCACCCCAAGCATCAACGCAAGTATTAAGATCCAGGACCAAGGGTGTGGAGAGTATAAGTTGAATACGACCTATTGCATAACGAGGATGCCTAAGTCTTCCCAGGTCTACGGTAAGCCTTGCTTCATGTTAGAGTCAAAAGAAATTTTTAGAGTCCCTCCAAAAACAGTATTCATAAAGTGCGGTGAAATGAGTCAAGAGGACATTGACAACGTGCTATCTTGGATTTATAAAGAACCAGAGGATCCAACTCCCTTGCCAGTAAAAATGTATGGTAAAGGATATGACATGATAAAGGAAAAAGGCTATGATGGAACTAGTGGCCTCGGCAAGCACAAGATAGGAAGGCAAGAACCTCTAGGACCTAAAGGAAGAGCTAAACATCTTGGGTTAGGGTTAGGACCAGGAGAATCTGGCGATCATAGTACCAATGCACTTTCTAGCGAGAGAGTAAATGCTTCAGACTGTGTCGAGACAATTGAAGATACCCTTTCTGGAACTAACTCCCATGAATGGGAATTTGGCTCCCAATGATCCCTAAGTGACTGTTGCCTTGATGACTTGTTCCTTGAACCTAGAGAGCCTACATTTGAAGAGAGATTCTGGAAAATGTTCAAAATTAACACGACACCAAACAACATCCAGTCCAGATCCTCTTCTACTCCTATTGACCATAATTCTGACATACTCATCTACCCTACTGAACCTAATGACCATCATTCAGATTCATTTGAATTGCCACATGACACTACTAACCCAAACTCCACTCCCTTTGTTCCTTTGCTGATGAGTGTGAATCAAGCGAGGCAGAGTACTAGATAGAATCTGATATAGAGCATGATGATGAAAATTTTATCTTTAACCTCTCTGAATTTGTCGGTGTGCTTTCCGCGTCCTACCCACCATTCACCCATACTGATGATGGTATTTCCCTAGTCTACCCACAACTAATCGATTGGGATCAACAGGGCCCGCCAATTATGGACATATTTCAAAATGATGAGGCCATTGCAGGATTCATGGGACTGCGTGAGGGTATACCAAGTGGAGATCACAAGGCTGGATTTTCCATTGACCTAGATTGTGCCACTTACTTTGGGGAGACTGCTCCATCCTCTAGTCAAAAAATGAAAAATAAAAATAAGGCAAAAAATGACATGTCTTTAGGTGAAAACCACAAGGCACCTTCTGATGATAAAGCAATAAAAAAAAAGGACTCGCCTAAGGATGGAGAATTGGAATTTCTCCCCGTAACTCAAGAAAAATCAGCCATGCTCATAGAGGACACTATAGAAGTAAACATATCTATAGCAGAAGATCCTAAGATGGTCCTCTTTGCCGCATCTTTGACAGAGGAAGAGAAACCTGAGTTCCACAAATTATTTTTAGAGTGTAAGGTCAACTTTGCATGGTCTTATGCCAATATGCCTGGGTTGGATCCAGAACTTGTCTTGCACCATTTGCCATTATTTCCAGAGGCCAAGCCAGTGAAACAAAAGCTGTGAAAGATGCACCCACAGATCGCCTTGTTAGTGAAAATAGAACTTAAGAAATTGTTAGATGTGGGATTCATACGGTCCATAGACTATGCCGAATGGATATCAAATCTTGTACCAGTCACAAAGCCAAACGGTCAAATCCGCATCTGCACAGATTTTCGGGACCTAAATAAAGCTTGTCCAAAGGATGACTTTCCCTTGCCAAACATCAATATCATAGTGGACCTTACAGGAGGATATGAGATGTTGTCCCTCATGGATGGTTTTTCTGGTTATAATCAAATTCGTATTGCCCCTGAAGATCAACACAAAATAGCCTTCATATGTCCTTGGGGCACATATTGTTGGAACATCATGCCTTTTGGTCTTAAGAATGCAGGGGCCATGTATCAGAGAGCCATGACAACCATATTCCATGACATGATGCACAAGATAATGGAAGATTATGTAGACGACCTTTTGGCAAAATCTTTGACACGAAAAGACCACTTGAGGGTGTTAGACAAAATTTTCAAGAGACTGGAAGAATACAAGGTCCGCTTGAATCCAAAGAAATGTGTCTTTGGCGTGACATCAGGCAAACTTTTGGGGTACATTGTTTCTCGTAGAGGCATTGAAGTCGATCCTACCAAGGTAAAAGCCATATTAGACATGCCTCCTCCAAAAGGGATAAGTGAACTCAGGACATTGCAAGGCAGGTTACAATCTATCTGACACTTCATAGCACAATTGGCAGACAAGTGTCATCCATTTCAGTATCTTTTGAGCAAAAGTATCCATTTTGTGTGGACAGATAAATGTCAGGAGGCCTTCCAACAAATAAAAGAATATCTATTGTAACCACCTGTTTTAATGCCACCAATTGAAGGTAAACCTTTGATTCTATACATTTCTACAACTTCAGCACTGGGGGCATTACTGGCACAAAATGACCATGAAGAAAAGGAAAGGGCCATATACTATATCAGTAGGACACTAGTTGGATATGAGCTAAATTACACAACCATCAAACATGCTTGCCTAGAAGTTGTCTTTGCTGCTCAGAAATTAAGACACTACATGCTTAATCACCAGACACACTTAGTGGCAAAGATTGATCCCCTGAAATATCTCCTAAGTCGTGCAGCATTGACAGGTCGCCTGGCCAAATGGGTAATGATCTTGAGTGAGTATGATATTCAATATGTTGAAAGAAAGGCGATAAAGGGAAAAGTGATAGCAGACCAACTGGCAGATGCACCTATACAAGGTGATCATCCACTAGTAGCAGACTTTCCAGATGAGTCAATATTTCATACCGAACCTCAGTCACCTTGGAGGCTATATTTTGATGGATCTCATACTAATCATGGCTCGGGGGAAGGAATATTATTTATCACCCCTCAAGGAGACTCCATTCATAAGTCCTTTCACATTGCTTTTCCATGTACAAATAATGTGGCAGAATATGAGGCACTTGTCACAGGACTCAGAATGGCCATCAAATGGAAAATTAGAACACTTCATGTCTATGGCGATTCTCAATTGGTCATTAACCAAGTCAATGATGACTATGACACTAAGGACGAGAAATTAATGCCTTACAAATGAATGGTTGATAGCTTTCAAACATATTTTCACATGGTAACTTTTGAGCAAGTTCCAAGAACACAAAATAAGGTAGCAGACGCAATGGCCACAATTGGCTCTCTTCTAGACATTCCTAGTAATGTGCCTCAATTTGAATTCTTGGTAGAACAGCTTTTGGTTCCTGCTTATGACATACCAGAATCATAGATGGTTTGTGAGCTTGTTGGTCCCAATTCTCCATGGTATCAAGAAATTTATGACTACCTCAAGTCGCAAACCCTTCCCCCCAACCTATCCAATAACCAACGAAAGTCCTTTATCCGAAAAGCCGCTAGATACGCCATCCTCAGTGACATCCTTTATCGACATAGCTTTGATAACTCCCTTCTTCGATGTCTTGACACTGATGAAGCACAAATGACCTTGTGAGAGGTACATGAGGGTATATGCGGATCCCATTCAAGTGGTCCTACTTTAGCCAAAAAGATAATGAGACTTGGGTAGTACTAGCCAACCATTGAGAAAGATGCACTTGAATTTGTCAGAATGTGTTGCCAATGTCAGATACACAATGACTTGATTCATGCACCAGCATAGGAACTTTGGTCGATTACATCTCCTTGGCCCTTTGCACAATGGGGACTCGACCTCGTGGGCAAGATCCATCCTACCTCATCCAATGGCCACAAATTCATCATTACCGCCATTGAGTACTTTACTAAGTGGATCGAAGCCATCCCACTCACTTACATTACTGGAAAACAAATTTCCAAGTTTATCCTCAACTATATCATCTGTCGATATGGTATTCCACAATCCATCATCATAGATAACGGTCATCCCTTCAAAAATCAGGATGTTCGTGAACTTTGTGAATGCTTCCATATCCAACACCACTTCTCCACACCTTACTACCCACAAGGAAATGGTCAAGCTAAGGTATCTAATAAAACAATCATCAAACTTCTTAAGAAGACCGTCAACAATGTTGGTCGTGACTGGCACATACAACTCAATCCTACTTTGTGGGCATATCGCACTAGCATCCGTACTCCCACTGGAGCCACTCCATTCACCCTCGTCTTTGGAGCCGAAGCCATCTTACCCATAGAGGTCAAAATTCCATCCCTACGAGTCTCTATGAAAGGTCTAATCACTGATGAAGAATATCGACAGTCACGACTGCATGAATTAGAAATGCTAGATGAATGCAAACATAATGCTTTGAACCACTTACAGGCATATCAAAATTGTCTTTGCAGAAGCTACAACAAAAGAGTGATGACTCAAAAATTTGACATTGGTGACTTGGTTCTCATGTAGAATCCTAAGAATCAGTCTGATAAAGAAAAACTAGGCAAGTTTGAGCCCAATTGGCTGGGTCCGTACATCATCACCACGTCATTTGGTTCTGGCGCATATCAGTTGGCTACTCCAGATGGTGAACAATTAATAGAGCCAATCAATATTTTTCATTTACGCAAGTTTTATACATAGCATCAGAAAGTCTAGCCGACAACCATTAAAAATACAAAAAAATGAAAAATACAAAAATATAGTCACTTGGATGAAAACTTGGCAAACAGGCATCCTGGTGACACCAAAAAAAAAAAAATTGACAAAAATAAAAGAGAAATAATTCATCCAATAGTGAAAACCTGCTAAACAGGCGCTTTGGATAAGTACCATGGTGAAAACCTGGCAAACAGGCGCCATGTGTAGTCGGTCATTGCTTTGACATCTACTATCACTCTATCTACCTTCATCCATAATAAACATCCATTTTGCTGAGATTCGTCACAACGTTTCACCCTGACATCATGACATTTCTTTCCATGGCTGACAGTGATTGACATCAAAGTCTTACACACTGCCTATCGTTCATACCGGTCATGTTCTTTCCATCAACTTGACTAGGGGAAATATTTTATCATGAGACTGTAGTGGGTATCGCACATGGTCTTGACAATCGGAAAAGTCCTGAAAAAATCATAAAAAGTCCTGAAAAAAATTCTTAAAAATCATAAAAAGTCCTGAAAAAATTCTTAAAAATCATAAAAAGTCTTGAAAAAATTCCTAAAAATCATAAAATGTCCTGAAAAAAGACCTAAAAATTGAAAAATGTCTTTAAAAAAGACCTAAAAATTGAAAAATGTCTTGAAGAAAGCACAAAAACATCCAAATAACATCACAAAATCCCAAAAATAGAGTCAAAGTTAGTCATGTTAGTCATGTTATTCTTTGTCAATAGTCGAACTAGGTGGTCTCTGCGCATTTGCTACGTAGGCAAGGCCATCAGTCAATGTGCCCCCGAGGCCCCCTAGGTTCAGTCCCTTAGGGTTTGTCAGGTCAAGTCAAAACATGTCAATTTCGTCTTCAATTTGTTCGTCCATCCCTATCGAACTACGAGGTCTCTGAGTGCACGATGTAGGCAAGGCCATCAATCGATGTGCCCCTGAGGCCATCTAGGTCAGTCCTTTAGGGTTTTTCATTTTTGTCAAATAAGTCAGACATAGTCACACTCAAAAACAAGACAATCATTTGAACGTCAACATTCAAATCGCAAACCAACAAACAACATAGCCTAGTCAGTCATCAAGCCAAACATCCGTCAAATTGCCAACACAATGTCAACCTAGTCACTTTATGGTCCCCTTTAAGATGTGTCCTTGGAATTGGACCCCGTCAAAATGTCATTTGCCTTTTCAGGATGTGTCTTTCCTGACAACAAGCTTCATCACCTAGTCATTGGCCTTTTCAGGATGTGTCCTTCCTGATGACAGGCTTTGTCACATAGTCATTGGCCTTTTTAGGATGTGTCCTTCCTAACGATAGGCATTGTCACACTATCAAAGCTGTTAGACTATCAAATTGTCAAACTATCAAATTGTCACGCAATCAAGCTTCGACACACAAATCTTGGCAAACATATTGAATGGCTATTGATTTTGCTGGTCTATTTTATTTTATCTTTTTATTGTTTTATCTCTTGGTCATGTTACTAGCTACCTCGAGAATGTCCCATGAAGGATTTAGAGGTGCAATGATGTCTTATGGCCTAATTTGTCTTGATTGTTGTCTTTGGTGTGTCTTGACAAAAAGACTGGGGCCACTTGGCCTTTAGTATGGGTTAGGACATTCCTTGTCTGTGGCTATCTATTTTTCGCAAGTGGACGACCTTGCACACCTTGGTCTATGTCATATCATGGTCTTTGTTGTCCATTTGTCACATTTTATTGCCCAATGATGATTATGCAACCCCTATGATGTTATTTGGAAAAACATTGAAGTATTCCTTTTTCATCATCACATCCATGACTTCCACACTAACATTTCTTCTATTCCTTCATCTTCTAGTCCTCTCATCCATTTCGAGAGCACACTCATGTTCTTTGAACCTGCCTGTCCTCTCGAGGGGGCATACAACTACCTCCTCATCATCCTTCCTCTCCTCACTTTCAAACTGGGGCATATTTTTTACTTGTTCTTTGACACAATGCGATAAACTGCATCATGTCAAAGAGGGGCAAAATGTAGACACATAAAAATGGCCTCGCCTTGCAAACCATATTTCATACGATGACCATGCTTCTTACTCACATAATTCAATTATTTAATCAGGTCCTAATGTCATAATTATTCCTCCATGATTATTTAAATAAATAAATTGCATTTATTTATTTAGATACGTCACTAATTAGTCCTTATGCCTTCTAATAATTCTCCATTTAACCATTTATCCTTCAATCAAATAAATTTATTTATTTATCCCACTTTCCATCTCACCAAATAAATAATTAAAATGATTATTTATTCTCTTTTGTCTCATTCCCATTTATGAATTAAATCATTATTTAATTCATAAGTCAACATTCCTCCATAAATTAAATAATTTCTATTATGACAACTACCTATTTTTCTCCACCATTGATTTGATTATCTCCAATTAAATCTCAACCCTTCATTTCAAGGCTTGCCCTAAATTTGACCTAATTTTTCCCTAACCCTAATCATCCTTATCACATTGAATCCTAGCCGTTGATCTTAGGGCTTCACCAACTTTTAATCTTGTCCGTCCATTCACCATTTGGAATTCTTTAAAAGGCCCTCTCTCAAGTCATTTTAGGACACACACAAGTTATTTTCAATATGCTTGAGAGCTTTTTGAGTGCTTGAGCATACACATTACTTCAATATTTTGCTTGGCTTTGTCATAGGTTATAGTTGTACTTCAAATTTGAGGGCAATTATATCATTTTCAGCAAGATGGAGAAGACCAATGGAGGTGAATCAATGGAGGCTTGAAGACTAGGTGAATTTGTTTCATACTCTCATGTTTCTTGCTTTCATTGTTCTCCATTGTTATTAGGGATTTAATCATTTTATGCTATTTGCAATATAACTTGAAAATTTCTCTAATTACAATTTGAATTCAACCTTATGCTTGATAAGTTCCTAGGCCTTCCAAAGGATTTGAAAACCATGGAGCCATCTGGAGACATTGGGTGTTTACTTATGAGAATATCAAAAATTAGTAATTTTTCCCAAGCTTTGGCATGCTTAGGAGTAGAAATTTGAATATTGTTCCTTACTATAACCTTCCATGGTAACTTTCCCACCATGGACTTAGCCACTATATAGCAGTAAATTTTCACCCCATGTGTGAATTCCCCTTTTTCTCTTCTCCACTTTATAAAAACCAAATTCAAAGGCTAAATTCCACTTAAGCCTATTGCCTTGGTTCCACTTGGTGCTTATTCTGAGTGTCAATAGAAGAATTTCCATTGGGGACACCCACACAGTGTGTAGACATCCACGTGGTGCACTTATGTCCCTGGTAGATTCTCACGGTTGGAGTTGTAGAGGCGTTACACTTCTCATTGGTAGTCGACTTGTAATGCCCTCTTCGGCCGACTGACCCGAATATGGACGTTTTCTTCACTCTCTCCTTCGAATTCACTCTCCCTTCATGTATTTCATCTTCTTCACATTCTTTTGCATCCTCTAAGCATTCAATCAAGCATTCATTTCAAGCATTTTTAGCAACACTTTTGCACTCCATAGCAGTAACAACAACACTCCATCACTTCGGTAGAGCAAGTGTACGACAACACCATTGCAACAGAGGCTTGAGTACTCTCATTTTCTCCCCCATTATCCTTGAGTGCTCTTGGTGGAGGTGGTAAGCTTTCCACTCCTCTCCTCTATCACTTGGTTGAGTAAGCACTTTTACTATTTTGTAGTGTTTTAGTGTTCTTTACTTGATTTCCTTCTTTATCATACTATTTCTCCATCATTGCAAACTTGGCTATCTGTGGAGGTGGAAACACCAAAGCAGGGTTCTGACTGAGGTAGACCCCTTAATAGCCCCAACCAAATTTCCCTCTTTCTGTGTGTAGGTGAACATGTATTCGAGGCTATCTGGCAAATAGGCTATTCTACGAGGTCATCCTTATCACCCTAGCATTGGTATATCTACTTTATGACATTCATTTATACATTTCATATTTCATAGTGTTATTTTGCTCTCTTAAAAACTACTAGCTGGACCATTAGTCTATTTTCTAGAGTTTGACCTTGTCTCTTTAGACCTCTAGTCATATGGGAACCAATGCACTTGAGAGACGCCAGTGAGTCGTGTTGTCGTCCTGGAACTGTGATTTCATCCTCGGGTAGAGAGCTTCCTGAGGCATAGTGTTGAACCTAAAAATCGGCTCACCTAGCCCCTTTCTGTGTTTCAGGTTTGTAGAGTGATTGAAGGATTTTAAAGTCCTCATCATTCTCATCTCACATTTCCTAACATCCTTTTTTAGTTGAGCTAAGTTAGGGCAGCCCTCTACTCTTGGCCTTTCATGACCTAGGGCCTTGAACGTGGTTGGTCCCCCTACCTTACATTTTGGTGAACCCAACATGAACCAACATTTGTTCATCTATTGGTGTTCAGGCTTCTCATGTGTACTTTGCAACCATTGTATTCCTAAGTGTTGTGAAGGTTTATGAGTGTCACAACCCAATCCATAAATTTTAGGCATATTGTCAAGAGAAGTATATGACACCTCTTGATGGAAAGGACAAAGGTTTATACTATTTTCTGTATAGGATTTTTCTCTGGTCCCATCATTGGTTTGGTGGCATAGGAGTAGTTTTCAAGGGATGAGATGGGATTATTTGACGAGACCGATCACATCCCCACTCATCCTACGTCTCCTACACCATCATCGGTAGACGAGCATGAGGTCATTTAGATTCCTTCAAAATATTTCTCTTCCCTTGCTAAAGGATTAGGAAACTTAGATAATCACTTGGAAAGAAACTCAAAGATGGCCATGGTTGCTTGGGTCATTAGCAAGTTAAAACATATGATGGGTAAAGATTGAATAGGAATAGAACTTCTGACTAGCCTCATCAGCCTGGCTAAAGCATGTTCTCCTTCGAACAATCTTAGTGTTATACAAGGAGTCACTTTCGAGGAGCGTGAAGGAAAGTTAGGAGTATCAATGCCTCCCATGTTTTTCTACATGGCGGATGCGATCCCTTCTATCAACATCCCTTTTGTATTTCAAAAACTCAAAACTATCATGGTAAACAAGGTCCCCTTGGGATTTAGCTTCACCCCTCCTATCACCTCTAGTGGTGGAGGTTTTGGCAGGATGAGTGGTGGATGCTTTGGTAGTGGTGGTGGATTTAGTAGTGGAGGTGGAGGATGGTGGTGGCTCTAGAAGTGGAGGTGGCTTCGGCAGAGGCCCTACTAGTGGCGGTGGCTCTGGTAGTGGTTCTGGCGGGGTTCACACTGGTGGTGGTTTTAGAGGTAGATTTGGTGGTAGTTCTGGAGGAGGTTCCTCTAGCCCTATATCTTCTAATGACCCTATTCTAAACACCCTTCTTCAGAATATGGGTAAGATGCAGAGCCAATTGGCGAGTCTTTCCCAAGCCTTTACCCAACCTATCTTTTAGCCCTGCTTCCGACATAGCCTATTGTTAATTGCAATTCTGAACACTCCCTTCCCTCAAGGAATGGAGATCCCTAAATTTGAAAAGTATGGTGATAAAGGGGACCCACAAACACATGTTTCCACCTTTAACACCCTATGCACAAACTTCTTCCATCATGATGCATTGATGGCTAAATTGTTTCCCCGATCTCTCAAGGACACAACACTTGAATGGTATTGTACCTTTCCTGATAATTCCATTTTCTTGTTTTTCCAACTTGTAAATCAATTCCCTAGACAATTTCAAGCAACTATTGGGACAAAGAAAAGAATATTGATTTCCCTAAACAAGGTGACAATGAAAAGATCACTGATTTCATAGCGCACTATCAAGTGCTCCTTTCAAAAATCTCATATCAGCTGCCTAATTCTGACATACAAAAGGTATTCATAGGGAACTTACAAAATACTTGGCAAGAGAAGTTCACCCTTTTGAAGTATCTTTCTTTTGTGCATTTGTGCGTAGCCCTACGAGAGTACCAACAAATGGTTGCTCAGTTTGGGGGATCTTTCTTGTGCTCCTGTTCTAAAGGAAAGTCCATCATATCAATCTCTGGGAAAGGTAAGACTATTAGGAATGTAGTAGCCATTGCTAATGACCACAACCTTAGACATAACATAAAATTCACAAAGTTATTAAAATTTTATTCTTCTATCTTATAGAAGTTGTTGAAGGATAAGATCGTAACCTTTCCAAATCCTAAGCCTCTTAAGGAGCCTTACCCTAATTGGTATGATGGAAGCACTTATTGTCAGTACCATCGAGTTAATGGACATGATACCAAATGTTGTATGCAGCTACATCATGAGATACAGGACCGCATCAAGGATGGAACCATCCATCTCGATGGGAGTAAAAAAAATGCTAACAAATCAGTGGCGAAAGCTAATAGTGAATTGCAGATATACACAGACCCGTTTCAGTCACACTCTACTCACATGATTATTGATCCCATTGATTATGTTACTCAACCCGAGGCCTATGTTAACATGGTCATGGTGACTTCTACCACTCTACTTGCACCTAGTTCGCTGGTCATAACATTCATGTCACAAGACTTTCCCTTAAACAACAAGCCTTATCCCCTTTATATTACCACTCACCTCAAAGGTAACATTGTGACAGGGGCCTTGGTAGACCCTGTGAGCCATGTGAATGTCATTACAAAAGAAACATTAGTATTAAATTCATTACAAAGAGAAGAATATGAAGAAACAAAATCTACCATCCATACACATGATGGTATGTGTATCAAACCCTACAGCTTGACAACCTTGTTTGTCCTAGTTGGACCTAGGGCTATTGACATGGTTTTTTATGTTATCGTAGAGTCAGATCTATTCAAGATGAAGCTAGGCATACCTTGGCTAGCTTCCATGAATGGAATTTCCTATGTTATTCACAAATGTTTAAAGTTTTCCCACGAAGGTGTTGTGCATGTAGTGTATGTCACTGGATACCAGCCCTTGGTATCCCGTGATGGATATTCATTGGATCACTTTTGGCATACCCTAGTTAGTCTGATTCCTTTGAGAATGGACGTACTTTACAAGAATTATGTAAAGTATAGGACTAGGGGCAAGGGATAGCCAAAACTGACCCTTCCTATGATACAACAATCAATCACTTCCTCTTCCTATTGTCATAGGGATTTGCACCTGATGCCAAGTTGAAAAATTAACAATCTCATGCAGCATGGGACTACTTTCAGGCTGTGGGTATCCTATAGTGAAATTAGACCTCCAGAATATGGGATGGCTCCCCTTTAGATAACTTGAGAGTATTGAAAATTGAAAAGCAAAAGAGTAAGTAATAAATGCTTATAATTTAAAACCTATCACTAATAGGTGATGCACTAAAGGTAAAACTTGACAATGCAGTTGAAACCCACAAATTCACTCAACTAATGGAAATTGTATTATTTCACAACTCAGCTAAACATGCTTGCAAAAATGATTCTAATTAAAGGTATTGGGATTTTCTGATTCTTAAAAGGAAAACAATGTTGTTCTCACAATTTTGATGCAACAGAATGGTAAACACATTCAAAGACCTGCATTATAACAATATATTCTTTGCATTCAATATTGAAGGAAGCTAATAAAAATAAAGGAAAACACAATATTTTATCATGATATTCACAGTCAACACTTGAACTAAAGAAAATTTGAGGAAGAAACAATCTTCTTTTATTGAATAATAGGAGCTTTCTATATCTCAAGACAAAATAGTTAATAAAAAATAACTCTAGTCTCATTAAATGAGTTACAAAGTGTGAAAAATGCTACTACAACAATCACTAAACTCAAAACTAGTGAAAGAATGAGAGAAGAAGAAGACTTATACAAAAGCCTCCAAGAATTTTAATTTTGAATTTTGGATCCAATTGCTTGATGTGTTGTCAAACTCAAACCTCTCCCTCAAATTAGGCAACTGACTAAAAGAAACTCCTCAAAAATATGTATAAGGAGTTATGAATCTAAAAACAACCCAAAGGGTCGTGCACAACTGAAAATCCCCCAAAAATAGGGATTAAACTGCAAGAAACAAGGAGTCAAGTGCCTCAAAATCTTCCTTAACTCATACTCCATCCATTTAGGACTCTTTAAACGAACATGAACTACCAATTAAGTGATCAAATCTCCTACTTTTCCTCCACATGTTTTCCAATCTCCTCAACTACCTCCAAGATGCATGAAAAGGCTTCAAAGCTTTAATTAACTCCTTGAAAACCAACGTAGCATCTTTATCTTGCATCAATGAATAACATTTATTAAAGTGATTTATATCTTCATCACTTTAATAAAGTTTTACAATTTAAAATAAATTCACAAATACAGTTTTTAATTCAACAATATTTTTTTGGAATCAATCAAAAAGAATATTTGATTAACAAATTGAAGGTAAATGTATTTATATTTGCAATAAAAATATCATTTACAAAGTGATTGATTAAATATCACTTAACAAATAATATTTTACCTTTTCAACTTGCAAAAAATAAATGCAAAACACTTAATACCCACATAGGTATTATTTGAAGGAAAAACAATCTAAACAAAGGAAAAAAAAAGCCTCTCTCACATTGACTTATCTTAGGGTAAAATCCTTAAACAAACTAAGCGCATATTCATTTTTCATTCTTCTTTTGTGTTGGACCTTGCCATGGAGAGCTTGGTCTGAATTTTTTTAGCTCAAATCTCCATCAACCTTGTTGTTTCTGAATGATCTCATGGAGGAACTTCATGAGAATGTAGAGGTGAGTTATTTTCAGGCAAAAAATTAGGCATTTTTCCTCCATTTTGAAAGCTTTTGTGAGTTTTCAAGTCACGACTATGCATATCTTTGACATCTTTTCCCTTATCTTTTCCATTCTCTGTTAATATTTCCATTGCTTGGCCACCATGGACTCCTTGGCCTAAGTCTTTGGGACACACTTGTGCACAGGTTTTGAGAGTATATTTCTATACAAATGATGGGTAATTTCATATGCTTTTGAATCTATGCATTTTTCTTTTAAATAAGCTCATTTATAAAATAATAATGGAAATCTTTTTCTTTCTATGAGAGAAATAAATGAATCTTTGTATATTTTTCATAGAGGCTATGACTATATCTTTGTATTTGAGGGTTTCTGAGACAAAACCCATGTTGGTTTATGCTTTTATGAAAAATAACGCCTCTCCTAGGCCATGACTTGAGAACACCAACTTTGCTTTTCATATCTTTTTCCATGTTTTCTTTAGTTCACTATATATGTTTCTGTCAAATTTATCTTTTAAATTTTCTCACTGTATTGTGAATTAGCATGAAAAAAGATGAAGTTTATTCACTACAGCCTTATATATTGTAATATCATTGTATGATTGCACCATTCTTTATGGATCTGAATCTTCTTTTTTCATGTTCACTACACATATAGAGTGTTTGATGTTTTTCCATGCATACTTGTTTTTTATAAGTTTTGATGACTATCTTTAAGGTCAAACATGTAGTTGTCTCTTTCCTTCTCTATTGACTATATTTTCTCTGTTATTATCATATCTTTCACTGATTGCTCTTCATTTGAAGATCATTACTTAGTTGTGACAAAAAAATTACTCTCAGATTAAATCATCTTTTATGCTTTAATGAAAGTCCATACTCTATGAAGATTGTAATGATAGTTTCTTGCATTTATATTTAGCATTGTATATTTTTGCATTGTGACTAAAAGTAATCATGGTTGTCCTTCATCACTGTGCATTTATATTCATGTTACAAAGGCTTTGCAAATGATGTAATGTTGTCCCTTACAGAATATTATGTAAACAAAGCAAACATGACAACTCCAACAAAAGTATGATATTATCATTATTTTTTATTTCTTCATTGTAAGCAATACTCATTATACCTTCTTTGATATTGATTTTCCTATTCTGAGATTAAATATCACCTTTTCATACAACCCTGTTTAGTATGTACTAGTTATTTATAATAGTGAACTTCAACAACTCACTACTATAAATGATGAATATCTAATAAATGAGATTGTTTGAAAAGGAAACTCCACTATCTTGATGATTTTTCATCATAAAAGAACAACACATTGGGCTCAACCCTTATGGAAGCCACATTTTAACCCACATCTTGTAATAGAAGAAATAGTAACAAATACTTGACCTATATCTGCATAAGAAGCAAACAAGTTAGATAAAAACAATGAATTTGATGTTTCTCTAATGATTTTATTTGGCACTTTTGCATTTATATTTTTGATAATGGCTGAATTCATTTAATCTAATAATGACTGTAATTTATATGTCTGTTGATGAAACATGTAATTAGATTTCATGCCCTAATCTCTAATAAAATCTCTCAATCATTTGTAGATGCATCTGGAAATCAGGAACAAAAGAGCTGAAGATGTGAAAGATCAAGCTAAAGATTGAAGGATCAACCCTACATCAGCCCTTAAGGAAATGACAGACATGACCTCCTCTTATGTGTTTTTTCTTTTAATTGATCTTCAGATGTATGGTTTACATTCATTGTTGAATTAAATCAACCTAGTCATTCCCATGGCTTGTGTGGGATTACAAAAACATTGCTTTTAATAAATCAACTATTTCATATAATGTAATGACTTGATTTCTTCATTTGAACTTGTTTCAATTACACAAATATGAAATAACTAAATAAAATTGTTTTAAGCATATGTTTTTTTTTTGTAATCAAGATGAATGACAATTTTCACATACCTTTTTCTAGAACTGCAATTCTTTTCTAATAAATAGTAATAACATACACTACAGAAAATAGTTTAGCTTCACAAAAACATCCTTTGAATGTATATTTTCCTAATGCAATCCATTTTGTTGATTTTTCTAGATTGTTCAAAAGTTTCACACAAATAGTTGCATAATTCTAATAAGTAGATTCTTTAAAACCCTTCATTTAGAAAGAAAATGTTCATTGGATGGTCTATACATCAAAATTTTATACCCCACCAAATAATTTCCCATTAAAACTTCACTAATTTAAGTGGGAAGCAAAAAATTAGTAACACTTCCCAAGAGAAAAAGGAGAAGCCTACACCAATTGCTCCCCCTTCCTAGAAAGGAAAGGAGAAGTCCATGCCAGCTCCCTCTCCTTCCTGTAAAGGAAAAGACAAGGTTGCTTTTTCCTGGACTACCTCATCCTCTCCCCTTTCTTGGGAGGAGTATTGGATGAGTCAGCTTGGTGGCTATCCATTGAGTTCGATGATACCTCCTTGGTGCAAGCCCAAGATCAAGATCTCAGAACTCCCTAAGGAATACCTGAAACTGTGGTACTACTTATATCATAGAAAGAAAGGTTCCCAAAGGGAATTCAATCTGCAACATCCTACTACTCCTACTTTCAAAGTAGTAAGTGGGAAAATGCCTGCTATTGAGGCTCTTGAGCCGACTCTTCTATGGCTTCTCAACATGCTCCTCCTGCTCCCATTCAAGAGTTCATTCCTCCTCCGGAGATGGCTATAGTGGACGTTCCTCTAGTTGAGCAAGAGCCTTTTGTTCCTTTATAGCCCTCAACTTCCTGCCCAAAGTGTCATCAAAATCACCTTGTGTACGAGCGCAAGCACTAACGAAAGGCCCTTCTGGTTGAGCAATCTGCCTCATAGAGGAAGAAAGAAGAAACAATCACCCCTGCTTTAGGGCCTCTTGCAACTTCCTCCTCTCTCCTTCCCTCTTCCTCCCTTCAGTCTAGTTGTGCATCGCTTCTAACTTCCGTTGCGAGTATGAATGGACTTGACCCCAAGGGGTTGTAGGTGTTCATTTCTCCTTCGATGGAGCCACCTTTTTTGATGTCCATTTTGGATGTACTGCCTTTCCTGAGACCCATAGATATGATGAACACTTCGGTGGTGTCTATTATGGTCTTCTCCTCCTCCTCTTGCTCTACACCTCTTTCCTTGTTTGTGGGGAGCTTTCCTTCCCCGAAAAAGCAAAAGGTGGAGAGTAGTTCCTCCTACAATGGGGAATGTAAGAGGATCCCACCTTCTCCAAAAGGTGGTCCCATGCTAACTTGTTTTGTCCTAGTGATGGAACCTATCTTGGCTTCACCTAAGCTTATCACCACTCCTAAATCTTTTGGTGAGCCTAGCAATGAATCTCGGGCACAACCTACCCCATCCATTGAAGTTAAACATGGCACTCCTGTAGGGTGCATGTTTAATTTTGTGGATGAAGTTTCGGCCTTGTCAGCGATCTTCGCAAAAATATTGACCTTAGCTCCACAAGAGCTCATCAAAGAGGACCTTGCGGGGCCCTCTTCCTTGGCCCTTGTTTTGGAAAGGTCAGAAGCTCCTCCCCTTAACTTTCCTCTATTGCAGGCTCATCCTCCTTCCCTATACGATGATCTAGAGTGGGAAGTGGATGACCTCTTGGTCGATTAGTGTTAGGGGAGGCCCTCTTCTTCATCTTTAGATTAGTTTTGTGTGAGTGTTGTGATGTGTTTCCCCTGTGATCATGTTATATGTGCCAAGATGACCCTTGTCACCCCTGTTGGTGCTAGGATACATGTGTTTTTTTTGTTTCATAAACCTTCCTCTATTTGTATCATCAGTCTTCCTTGTTTGTGCTTGATTTTCAATAAATTAGGGATGATGCAAAGCATTGGGGGCATTTAGGCTTCCCTTCCATGTTGACCCAATTTTCAATTTTTATTTTGTCTTCTCATGCATTATTCACATGGTCTGATATAGTAGGGGGTTGATGATAGTTCATTTATATACTATTATTATACTATATATATATATGTATATATATATATATATATGAGTAGTTCTAACCCAAAAATATCAAGCTACCCCTGTGCCCTTTGGTTGTGTTTTTTGTCTTTTTGTTTTTCTTTATCTTTCTCTCTTCTTTGCTTGAGTTGTCCCTTTCATGTGTGACAATTCTGCTTCTTTAGCACTTTGATTTTTAGAAAATGCATTCATTGACAATGAATCTTTTCTTGAAGATCCTTACAAAAATTCATTTTTCAAAGACAACATTCAGAACAAGAGATCCTTTTGAAAGAATTTAAAAAATCTCCTCTAAGGTGGGAATCACTTTGATCCTCCCCTTGTGTGGGGGCATATTCTTCCTTTCAAATTCCTTGATAAAGTGATTCCTTGGTGATGAATCAATTCAAGAAAAAGAACATCTACTTTCAAGCAGTGCATCCCTTAAGTGGACCCCTTCTTTATGTCGAGTTCCTAAGGGACACCTTTGAAATTTTTCCAACTTGTCAATGGTCTGTGTGATTGTCCACTTACTTGCATGTGTGGCCACTTCCTAACATGTTCTATCTGAGGATAAACATGTTGTTGCTTCCCGACTCTTCAGATTCCACTTTCTTGGGTTTCCTCCATGTGAGAGATATTGGGGGATACCTCCCTTCAAGTCTAAGAACCTATAGGGAACTTCCTTTGATCTTCCTCCATGTGAGAGATCTTGGAGGTTGCTCCCCTATAGGTCTGCAGGTCTGTAGGATGCTTTTTTTTGGGTTTCCTTCATGTGAGAGTTCTTGTAGGATACCTTCCTTGCAAGTATGTGGGTTTGTAGGGTACTTTCCTTGGGTATTCTTCATGTGAGAGATCTTGGAGGATACCCTCCTTATAGATTTGTGGGTCTATAAGGCACTTCCTTGACTTCCTTCATGTGAGAGATCTTTTGGGATGCCTCCTTATAGGTCTGGAGGTTTGTAAGGCACTTTTTTGGGTTTCCTTCATGTGAGAGATCTTGAAGGATACATTCCTTGTAGGTTTGTGGGCCTATGAGGTGCTTGCTTCTTGGGGCTTCTTCCATACAAGAGATCCTAGGGGTCACCTCCTTGCAGGTTTGTGGGCCTATAAGACACTTTCATTCTTCAACTTCATAGTTCTGAGAAGCTATGTAGTCCTTTGTTTTCCCTACACCTTTAGGTTCATTAGATCATGGTCTGCTTTCTCGACGGTTCAGGTATACATTTCTAACCCTATTCTTTGATCTACTTTACCGAAGCACTCATAAGTATTCATGCTCACTAAAGTGGGGGAAAAATGTACAGGAGTAAATTTTCACCCCATGTGCAAATTCCCTTTTTTCCCTTCTCCACTTTAGAAAATTCAAACTTGGAGGCTAAATTCCACTTAAGCTCATTGTCTTGGTTCCACTTGGCACCTATTCAGAGCATCAACAAAATAATTTATGTCAGGGATGCCCGTACGGTGCACAGACATTCACATAGTGTGCTTACATCCCTAGCAGATTCATGTGGCTGGAGCTGCAGAGGCATTACACTTCTCATTAGTAGTTGAATTGTAATGCTCTCTTTGGCCGAATGAACCAAATATGGTCATTTCCTTCACTCTCTCCTTGAAATTCACTCTCCCTTAATGCATTTCATCTTCTTCACATCCTTTTGCATCCTCTAAGCATTCAATCCAAGATTCATGTCAAGTACTTTTAGTAGCACTTTTGCACTCCATAGTAGCAACAACAACATTCCACTAGTTTAGTAGAGAAAGTGTGGGACAACACCATTGCAACAGAGGCTTGAGTACTCTCATTTTCTCACCCATTATCCTTGAGTGCTCTTGGTGGAGGTGGTAAGCTTTCCACTCCTCTCCTCTATCACTTAGATGAGTAAACACTTTTATTGTTTTGTAGTGTTTTAGTGTTCTTTACTTCATTTCTTTCTTTATCATACTATTTCTCCATCGTTGCAAACTTGCCTATCCATGGAGGTGGAAACACCAAAGTGGGGTTCTAATTGAGGTAGACCACTTAACAGCCCCAACCAAATTTCCCTCTTTCTATGTGTAGGTGAACATGTATTCAAGGCTATCTGGTGAATAGGCTCTTCTATAGGGTCATCTTTGTCACCCTAGCATTGGTATATCTACTTTATCACATTCATTTATACATTTCTTATTTCATAGTGTTGTTTTGGTCTCTTAAAAGCTACTAGCTAGGTCATTAGTTTGTTTTCTAGAGTTTGACCTTCTCTCTTTAGTCCTCTAGTCATATAGACACCAGCGCACTTGAGAGACGCTAGCATGCCATGTTGTCATCCCAGGATTGTGCTTTCTCCGTTGGGTAGAGAGCTTCCTAAGGCACAGTGTTGAACCTAAAAATCAGCTCACCTAGCCCCTTTCTGTGTTTCAAGTCTACAAAGTGATCAAATGATTTCAAAGTCCTCATCATTCTTGTTTCACATTTCCTAACATCCCTTTTTAGTTGAGGTAAGTTAGGGAAACCCTCCGCTCTTGGCCTTTCGTGACCTAGGGCCTTGAATGTGGTTGGTCCCCCTACCTTAAAACCACCCATTTTTCTACCAAATCAATTCCATGCAACCTTATATCTTTTAGGCCAATCCCACCATGAAGTTTATCAAGGCAACACTAGTCCCATTTCATAGAGTTCCTTTTCTTTTTACCTTTACCATCTAACAAAAGGAACCTCTAGTATTTTTTTTGGATCTCATTAAATTGGTGATTTATAAAGAACCACATTGAGGAAAAATATATGTTGTAAGAGGATAAATTATTTTGACATACCTGTAACCTACTAGTAAGGGATAAATACTGCTTATTCCACCCTTCTAACTTTTCCTCAAATTTTGCACCAATCCAAAGTGACATATCCTTTAGGTTTGGATTGATAGAAAAAGGTATTCCTAGGTACCTTTCTTGTTGGAACTAGCCCATTGGAAGCCATACTTTTTAATCCACTCAGGAGGGGATTCTTCCTACCCAAGATTGTTAGACTTAGCATTGGATAGTTTTGCACCTAATGCTTGGCAACAAAGATTAAGTTTCTCCATCAAGGATTCCATATTATTTTCCTCAAGGTCTAGGAAGATAGTAGTTTCATCTACAAATTATACATTAATTAGCTCATTTTGATCTAGGATTTTTCTACCTTTAATCCTTGAGGAGTGAATCTAATCCCTTAGTAGGTAGTATAGAGCATCTGAAGTAATAACAAATAGGGTAGGTACTAAAGGAAACCTTGCCTGATGGACCTCTCAATATCAAAATCTTTAGAGAGTAAACCATTAAATTTTACTTGAGAAACAACATCCTTGAGCAAGGTTTTCACTATATTACATATATGCTAGGGAATCCAAAAGCCTCCAAGGTTTCCCTTAGAAAGTACCATTCCACTCTATTGTACGATTTTTCAAATTCTAGGAGGAGCATGACTACATTTTGGCTGGAGCATATTGACCATTCCATTTCCTCCCATCTTGTCATTAGGTTCTCAATATGTACCTTCATTTAATAAAACCTATTTGAATGCTATTGATGAACTTGGGGAGGATGTTAACTAGTCTTAATGCTATTACATTGGCGAGAATCTTATATGAAATATTCAAAAGGGCTATTGGCCTCCAATTCTTGATCAAGGTTTTATCTCCTCCTTTAGGTAGAAGTTTGATAATGCCTTTGTTAATATCTCTACCCAAGGACCATTTTTCCAACACTTCAAGGTAAACCAAAAGAAAATCATCACAAATATAATCCATAAATATTTTGTAAAATTCCATGGATAGCCCTTCTTTCCCAGGGGATTTATCATTGCTCATGGATAGAATGTCATTTCTAATTTCATCTTTAGTTATTTTTGTAGATAAATTTGAGGCATCTTCATCATTTATATTCATTGGTATAATTATTTTAATAAATTCCTTAGCATTATAGTTGCCTCCAACCTCCCTTCTGAGGTGAACAACTTTTTGAAGTAAGTTTAGAATTGATTGAGGACTTCCTCTTGGGAGGTGAATAGATTGCTACCTCCTAGATTTGGCCAATCTACTCTTTGGTACTTTTCTCATTATTGTATTTTAAGAATAATTTAGAACCCTTATCTCTATGATTTAGTCAATTAAAATTATCACACACTTTTAGGCTATCTTAGACTATTTTTAGCCAAGGAAAGCTCGTTTCCCAACCTCTCATCCTTTGGATCAGCTTGAACCTTAGATTCTACCAAGAATAGGAATTTTCTTGGAGCACATTTTCTTCCTTCTTGTTGTTAATTGAATTTTTATTTCCAATGGTTTGGAGCAACTTCCTCCAAGCTTCAACATTTTGATTCCATCTATCTATGGCCTCAACACACCCACTTGTCAATCGCCCTCAGAGAGGAAATAAAATCCCTACAATCACAACCATTCAACATGTGGGAATTAAAGATGAACCCCTCCTTCCTCACACACCCCTTGGGTTGTACCTAGTTGGTTACAAGTCCTTCCTTAATAATATGGTGATTAGAAAGGGTATAGGGGTATACACTACCCATGATCCCATCATTTTTTGGTATCAAACTGAAGAAATCATTGTTTGCATAAAAAATTTCCAACCTACAATATATTCTTGTACCACCTTTCCATGCATTACACCAAGTAAACAAGATCTATTTTCTTTCCTCCCCTTTTCCATGGGGTCTACTAAATTTAGTTTAGCTTTTAATTTCTAACAAAAGTAATTTTCACTAGCTTTCCACTTGCCATATCTATTCCACCACATTTGTCCTCCATGTGTTCCAATATATTGAAATCACCTCCTAGGATACAAGGAACCTCAAGAGAATTGACAATCCATTGCTAATTTTTTGTTCTATCTCATGTTCATTAGGAGTATATATCGAATAGAACCCCATTCTACCACCATCCTTTTCTAGGGTGATCCAAATAGCCTAGTTGTTGTAGGGGGAAGTGCCCTTATTAGTCACATATTGAGCCCATTTCTAGGAGAGGAGGATAGAAACACCTCCTCTCCCTCTTACATGTTTGGTGGTATAATAGGAGGATCCATTCCAAAATAATCTCATATTTGTATCTAAGCTAAAAGTAGTTCCTTTGGTGTCTTGAAGAAGGACAATATCTTTTTGCTTCTCAAGATTCAAAAATATCCTTACAATGTATTTCTTACTAGGGGATTCAAGGCTCCTGACATTCCAAGATATACAATTAAGATTCATTTTCAACATTCATGGGAGAGGCATCTTGTTTTCTCTTGATCTTCTCAAAGCATTTTGACAACATATCCTCATTCTCCAATATTTTTGCAATAGGTGATTGGATTACAATACTTGTTTTTATTCCTCTTGTTTTTGGCAATCTATATGCTTCTACTCATGGATAAGGACTTACTATTTTTCCTATGGCTTCCATGTTTAGCCCATTGTTTAGGAGTTTTTTATAGCTATCTTTCTATGATATTCTCAATTTTAGTATTTCCCACGGCCTTAGATTGGTCTAGGTTGTTTTTTTTCTTTAATTTTTCCTTTTCCATTGCTATTAGGGATGCAATGTGTTTTTTTGTTCACTTCCTTGGATACTTCATTATTTAGGTGTCCTTCCACCTCTAGAATAGGAGTCAAATTTTCCTTTGGCATGGAGGGTTCAGGAGCTTGATTATCTTGATTTAGATTATGATTATTTTTGTTTCCTCTCCTCTCATCCTTAGAGTTCTTTTCTCAAGAATGGAGGTGCTACTTTGGTTGGCAGGTTCTAAGGGATCATCTCCACATGAGGAGGATCTATGTGCCTCAGGATTGCTAGACATGCTTTCAAATAGCCTATTGGTCACATTTAGGGAATTCACCGGAGGATTATTGGTGGAGTTGTTATGCAAATAGACATCAAGATATCTTTCCCTAATATTAGACACAAGGCTCTCCAACATGGAGGAGACCTTATTTCCCCCAGCCAAATTGGCATCTTCATTCTTTTCACTACTCTAATTGCAATTTATTAAATTCATCTTGATAGCATCATTTTTAATCTAAAAATGAGAGATTTCGGGAGTAGATGGTTCATTGGCATAGCTCCTTTTAAAAATATTTTACTCTATTCTTTGTCTAATGTTATGCATTGCTATTTTTTGAGCATTCAAATTTTGAATTTACATCTTATCCCTGATAATGACTGACATAGGGGGGATTTGGGAGGCATCAAAGGTGTTACAAGGTCACTAGAGGACACACCAATGGCATCCCTAGCACATAACTTAGAACCACCAACATCCTTGTTGGAATTGTTGCCTCAATCTCATAGGCTGAAACCTTTGAGAAAGCATGGTCGCTATGACTGGTGAGATGTCTAGGCGATCTACTAATAGATCTTGAACTATCGCTGTGACCTCTTGAATGTCTTGGCGATCAGCATTTGAAACCTTTGGCATAACCTTGGATTGTCAAATTGATGTCTTAGCAACAATAGGAAGTCTTGCCGATATCAGCAAGACCTTTGGTCTATCAGGCCAATGTGATAATCGACATGACTTGCTCCTATCGATATGAAGTCTTGGCATCTGGGAGATGTCTAGCCGATAGGTTGGTGTCTAGCAGATGTCGGGGAGACCTATGGAAAAAGAAGTCTTTGGTGTAACATAAGGGTTCGGTAGGAACTCTTGGCAACATGGAGATGTCTCGCCGATAGCTATATACATATGGATTCATCGCAGTAACGAAAGGGGTTCGCTATGACCTCTTGGTGATAGTGGTAAGTCTGGCCGAGAAAGCCACATGTGATTGGGTGTTTTTGGTGAGACTCCTAGTGAATGGAGTCATCGGAGAAACACAAGGACTTCGGCATGAAATCTTAGTGAATGTGGAATGTTTGGCCAATGGTTGGACTCTTTGATATGACTTGAAGGCATTGGTATGATGTCTTGGCAAAGAGTGATTTTATTGCTGATGGGAATCCTGATGTCGGTATGACTTGAACACTCGGTATGAAGTCCCAACAACTGATGGAGAGTCTCGCTGACAGTATACACTTCATAATAACATGAAGAGCTTGGTGTGATGTCTTGGAAAAAGATGATTGTCTCACTGAATGGAATACTCACGTCAGCATGACTTGAAGACTTCAGTATGAAGTCTAGGCAAACTGTGGTAGTCTTGCCAATGGCAATTTTGAAATTGATGTGACTTGTGAGCATTGGTATGAGTCTTGTCAATGAGGAAACTCTTGCCGATAGGAATGCAATGGACATCAGTGGTTTTGGTATAACTTTGGAACCTTGGTATGATCTCCTAGTGATAGCGATAGTCTCGCCAATGTGAATGTTGAAGTTGATGCAATGTGTGGGATCGGTGTAACCTCTTGCCGATGGGGACAACTCTTGGCGATATCAAATGCTAGCTTTTTTGGCATCGGGGAGACACGGTTAGTGTCTCACTGACATGCCAACACAAGTTGAATGCCCTTGACCATTTGGATGACTGTCCTACGTGGTGTGACCTGGACGTATTATCTTCTATGCAAGGAAGTGGAAACATCTACGATGTTGAGCTAGATGATTCAATAGTTGTGATCAGATAGTTGGAAACAAACCATTTCATAGAGCCTATTGAGAACATATGTATATGCATTGGATGTTCTATAGAAAAAATTTAGAGAGAAAAAGAGAAGTGAAGAGAGAGAGTTGAGTGGCTAGCTAAAAGGCTGAAGCAGAGGAAGAGAGATGCAGGGTTATGCTAGAATCTCTCTTGATCATGAATGCCATGGTTGATCTCTTAGGGAGATTTTTCTACCAGGTTGTATCCAGAATGAACAAGATGTAATCTTTGAAAAGGCTATGAGCCTGAAATTGTATTGTAATCTTCTATTGTTGAATAATACAATGGCTTGATCTTTGGAGTGTGGTGTTTTTAACTCGAAAGGGCTTTCCCCACGTAAATCTTTGTGTTCTGGTTTTTTGTCTTATCTTTCATCTGTGTTGTTGCTTGTTGTTGAATTTACATGTGCTTCTCTTAGAAGCATTAATGTGGGAAATCAACTGTGTCTATTTCTGCTTTAAGACATAGTTGTTTGTGTCTTTGAGGTAATCTAATCAAAATTGAAGTTACCAAAGGCACTACTATTCTTGGAGGTTTCTCTGAGATGCCCTAATTTTTCCTTACAAGTGGTATCAAAGCCTTCTTTTGGTTGTTGGTTCTGGGTATTTCTCCTTTGAAGATTTCTTAGTTTGTTGGGCTGGAGGAAATATGGAGGAATGAACTGATTTATTGATCCTTTGGTGAGTGGAAGTCTTGTGATATTCAAAGACAACATGTAGCTTGAAGGATGGTGGAGATGGAAAAGGGAGTTGATCATGTTGGTTTGATGTGATTTGTGTCTCCTGGTTGGTAGCGGTATAACCTTGGTGTATGAGGTGGATTTCTTTTCTCCGTGGCTGTGTAGCAGTAAAGCTTTCATATTGGGTGTCTGTCTGAGAGGCTCCTTGATGATATGGAGAAGCCTAGTGTGTTTCTCAGCCATGGAAGAGAGTACTTATGCTAGGTGGTGTTCCCTAGTGTTGGAAGGCACTGCTTCCTATTAACCTCGAATACATGAAGGCTATGAAGTTAATCATTAGATGATTTGCAGCTTCTGAAATAGCCTTTCTCTCTTTCTTGGATGCATGTACATGTTGGTGGTTTAGATTTGGCCTAAAAGGGGCCTGGATTTTCTTGAACTGTTGTTTCCTTTTTAAGGATGTTTTGTACTTGCATGGCTCTGTGGTTTTGCAGGTTTTACATGCCTAAGCAAAACTTGTTGTATTGGGAGTTGTTGTTAAGCTATTTTCTAGACCTTGGCCTTAGGGGTGTTGCTGGATGAGATAGTTGCAGTTCTGCATGCATGCTTTGTGCATGGTTTGAGGAAGTGTGATTTCTTCTCTGCATGGGAGTGTTGGTATGTGATTTTTCACTCAACATTCTTGTGGTGGTGCTTGTGGGTTCCTTGATTATGGTGCTTGTTGTGGACATGATTGGAAAATTAGGTTTGGTGTGTTCTGGTGTTTGAGTCATGTTGGCTCTGTGGTTATTCTCTTTGAAATCTTAGAGTTGCAGTTTCCAATGCAATGATGGGTTTGCATTTTCTATGTTTGTGATCTATGAGTTATATGGTTGGTGGATTAGCTACCCAATGGCTGTAGTGAGATAACTTGGATGTGGACTGTCTTTATCCACGAGGTTGATTCTTTGCATGTGCAGACTTGTTAGCTAGCCTTGTATGTGGTCACTTGTGCATTGGTGTGATTGCTTTGAGATGAGAGGATGGATATTGTTTGAGTACCTGAATAGTCGGTTATGGGAACCTAAAGTAGGTGGTCATGATGCTTGGAGAGCTCGGATGTCATGTTTCAGTGGGAGCTTTAGCAGTGACTGTGGGTTCATCACATGGTGGTGAATGGTCTTCTTTAGTGTTGCAAATGTTTCTTGGGGGAGCCCTTAGATCATGTTGTTGCAGAAGGGTTCTTTCACATTTGCATGGACATTATTTGAAGATGTGCAACATCTTGGATCCATGGAGGATGCTTGGAGTTTTTGGTTGGGGTGTTGGTGGTACTTGACAGGTGATGTTGGTTTTGAGTCTGTTTAATTTATGTCATGGTATACTCGTGTTTGTGTACTGGAGTTTTGGTATTGTGCATTGTACTTGAGACCATGGTGAAGTCACTTGAGGCATGGTATCTCCTAAGGGGATATGTAGATCATGGTGTCATGATAAGTTCTTGATTCAGATGATTGGAGCTTTGACAATGGTCAGGTAATTCTTTGTGTATTGGGTGCTTTGATTATTTGCTTGATACTTCGTGATAGTGCAGTAATGTAGTTGAAGTTTAGCATGAGATGATCGGTTGCTAGTACTCATGGATACATGAAGAATAAGGTGAGGATATTTTTCTCTTATGAGAGAAGTGTTGTTGATTGTTACTCTTGATGGAGTCTTTTAGCAGAAAGTTTGAGAAGCCTACACATTGGTTGAACGTGAGTTCAATAAGAGACTTATGAGGAGATTACTCTTGGATTAGTCATGATGAATTGCATATCTTGAAGAAGCATTCTCGTTCCCACTCTTGGTCTGCTCGGTAGTCTATCTAAGAGGTATTTGGCCCATTATATTTTTCAGATGTGTTTTATGTTCACTTTCATGATATGGATCTTCAATTGTTGTTTATGGGTTCTGGAGGATTCATAGTGGAAGTTGTACAACTTGTTTATCTCCTTGAGCTTTTTTGTTTTATTGATGAGAATTGGTAGGAGATGATGTATGGGCTAATTTCCTGAAATGGGGAATGAAGTAACTTGATTTTATTTCCGAATGAGAAGGAGATCATTCTTGACATAGCTGGCAATTAGAAGTGTCTATAGGAGGATGTTCTATAGGAATATGATGTGTAGGGTTTCTCTCTTTAGTCTTGGTTTTCTTCCTGGATGTTTTTTTTCACATTACAATTGTTTGTTGTGTGTGGAGATCTTGGGAGAACTGTGAAGAATTGTGGTGAGAGAAATGTTTCTTGTAACAGTTTGTTGCAGGTTGTGCATGTCATGGTGGACATTTCCTTGGTACTACATGGTTACATTTTCTATGTGCTGTTATTGGTAGACTTGTGATGTCTTTTACTCGGACAGTGGGAGTTCCTGTTGTGTTTTGTCTTCTTCGACCGGTTGGGACTTGGAGCTTGCATTCATTGTTGATGGGTTGGTTTTTTGGAGCAACATGAGTTTACTAATGCTGATACCTTTGAGGTATGTGAGATTGGATGGAATAGCATGAGTTGTGGGTGCTATTTATAGTCGCGTGGGTTTATCAGTTAGATGGAAGCAGTCATTCTGATTATTGTTCTAGCTGGTGTTTTTGTCTTGTTTCTAGAGAATGACTTCGTGGTTGTGTTCTATTTGAGGCTTTGAAGTTGATATTGCTTCTGTATAGGGTTTGAGCACCATGAAGTGGTAGCAATATCTTGTTGTTGATATCACTGGGATATTTTGCTTATGTTCATTGGAATGGTTCTTATTCACCTTGGTTTGTATCTTTCTTCCTCAGGTGGCATGTTCGAAGATGATAGGATTGTTGCTTGAATGGTGGACATCTTGGATGTTGGAGCAGAATTCCTGATGGAGCATGAGAGCATGTTTGAGGTCTATGTGATTTCCTGGAAGGCTGTGATCAGTTGCACTTCAGTTGTTTTGTTGGACAGTGAGTTGTAGTTGGACTCCTAGTCTTTGTTGCAGATTTTCTGGTGGACTGTTATCTGTGGAATCTTGTTGATTGGTTGTCTTGAGTATTGCAGGCTCTGAAATGGTGGAGCTAGTGTGATCTTAGTTTCTGGTTGCTTTGGAGGTTCCTATGTGATCTTCATCAAGTGGGAGATTGTTGGAATTGTTGCCTCAATATCATAGGCTGAAACCTCTAAGAAAGCATGGTCGTTGTGACTGGTGAGATGTCTGGCCGATCTGCTAATAGATCCTGAACTATTGTTGTGACCTCCTGAATGTCTTGGTGATCGGCATATGAAACCTTCAACGTAACCTTGGACTCTCATAATGATGTCTCAATGATGATAGGAAGTCTTGTAGATATCGTCAAGACATTTGGCCTATCTGGCTGATGTGATAATCGGCATGACTTTCTCCTATCGATATGAAGTCTTGGCAATTGGGAGATGTTTGGCCAACAGGTTGGTGTCTAGTGGATGTCAGGGAGACTTGTGGCAAAAGAAGTCTTCAGTGTAACATAAGGGTTCGGTAGGAACTCTTGATGACACAGAGATGTCTCATTGATAGCTATATACATATGGAGTCATTGAGGTAATGGAAGGGGTTCGCTATGACCTCTTGGCGATAGCGGTAAGTTTGGCCAACAAAGCCACATGTGATCAGGTGTTTTTGGTGAAACTCCTAGCGAATGGAGTCATTAGAGAAACACAAGGACTTTGGTATGAAGTCTCAACGAATGTGGAATGTCTGGCTGACGATTGGACTCTTCAATATGACTTGAAGGCATTGGTATGATATCTTGGTGAAGAGTGATTGTCTTGCTGATGGGAATCATGATGTCGGTATGACTTGAACACTTAGTATGAAGTCCCAACGACTGATGGAGACTCTCGCTGACAGTATACACTTCGGAATAACATGAAGAGCTCAATGTGATGTCTTGACGAAAGATGATTGTCTCACCAAATGGAATACTCACGTCGACATGACTTGAAGACTTCGGTATGAAGTCTTGGTGAACAGTGGTAGTCTTGCCAATGGCAACTTTGAGATTGATGTGACTTGTGAGCATCGGTATGAGTCTTGCTGATGAGGAAACTCTTGCCGATAGGAATGCAATGGACATCAGTGGTTTTGGTATAACTTTGGAACCTCGGTATGATCTCCTGGTGATAGTGATAGTCTCACTGATGTGAATGTTGAAGTCGATGCAACATGTGGGCTCGATGTAACCTCTTGCCAATGGGGACAACTCTTGGCGATATCGAATGTTGGCTGTGTTGGCATTGGGGAGACATGGTTACTGTCTCACTAACATGCCAACATAGGTTGAATGCCCTTGACCATTTGGATGACTGTCCTAAGTGGTGTTACCTGGATGTATTATCTTCTATGCAAAGAAGTGGAAACATCTACAATGTTGAGTTGGATGATTTCATAGTTGTGATCAGAAAATTGGAAACAGACCATTTCACAGAGCTTGTTGAGAACATATGTATATGCATTGGACGTTCTATAGAAAAAAATTAGAGAGAAAAAGAGAAGTGAAGAGAGAGGTCCAAGTGGCTAGCTGAAAGGCCGAAGCCATGAGGCTGAAGCAAAGGAAGAGAGAGGCAGGGTTATGCTAGAATCTCTCCTGATCATGAATGCCATGGTTGATCTCTCAGGGAGAGTTTGCTACTAGGTTGTATCCAAAATGAACAAGATGTAATCTCTAAAAAGGCTATGAGCCTGAAATTGTATTGCAACCTTTTGTTTCCTAATAATACAATGGCTCGATCTTTGGAGTGTGGGGTTTTTTACACGAAAGGGTTTTCCCCACATAAATCTTTGTGTTCTGGTTTTTTGTCTTATCTTTCATCTATGTTGTTGCTTGCTATTGAATTTACATGTGCTTCTCTCAGAAGGATTAATGTGGGAAATGAATTGTGTCTGTTTCCACTTTAGGACATAGTTGTTTGTGTCTTTGAGGTAATCTAATCAAAATTGAAGTTACCGAAGGCACTACTGTTCTTGGAGGTTTCTTTGAGATGCTCTAATTTTTCCTTACAATCCTCAGATAAGGCATTGAAAGAGTTTATGATATTGAAAATATTTGGTTCACCATAGATACCTCCCCCCCAAAGCTCTTATTAACCACAATTCTAGGTGACTTGGAATGATTTTCCTACCGAACATTATCTACTAAGTTGTAGGCCAAATTATCAAGATTGTGCAAGGCCTCACCACATGAGGGTGTGATGGAACCTTAATTATCATGTCCCTTATTAAAGTCTTGTTGCATTTAGGAGGGTTTTAGGATTCATTTTCTTAAAGAACTTGAACATTCTATTTTTTTCTTGACTCCTTGTTGCCCACTACTAGTCATAGTTTAAAATTTTACGTCTACTTTTATTATTGGGCATCTAGTTCCCTAACCAGTAATCCAAAAGCTTTTGTATAATGGTTTTGGGGTATTTAAGTCTTTTCTATTTATCATATCATCCTACGAAGTCCCCTCCATTAAAAAAAATATGAGCAGGTGCCTAAAGGTTTTCACTTAAGTTCAATCAACCTTATTTATTTATTGCTCATTGTTGATCACTTTGGAAATGTATATTTCAAATCAGCGATGAGCGATGAGGTGATATCTCTTTGATATCACTCATTGTGAATTGTTCCTTGAACTTCTGATTACAAATAGCGATGATTGAGGTTCTTAAGGGATCGCTTATCGCTAATGATTTCTAAATTCTTAAAGTTGTAATAGCGATGAGCGATGACCTTTGGATTTATTATCATATTTTCATTGCTTATCACAAATGTGTTATGAAGAGATTGTTCTAAATCAATGATGAGCGAGGAGATGAGTTTCCAATTGCATCACATCTCGTGGATTTGTCTTAAGCGTGAGGTTCATGATTAGCGATGTGTGATATGAATAACATTAAGAAAATAACTCATCGCTAATTGCTTGTGAACCTTATACGAAGGATTAGCGATGAGTGATAAGGTTCCTTTCAAGAAGGTTTCTCTTGCTAACCTGAATACATCTTATTTATGATATCGTCTTGTGCCATGGATTGTTTATGCAGGCACACATGTCAAAATATGGTGCTTTCATCTCATGTCACTGATAAAAGTCAAGGCGATAGGTTAAATTAGTGAGGATTGATGGAGATGAACGCGATTGGGAAGCAGGCCACATATCTAAGGGCTAAAATTTTATCACATGAAGCACTTGCATCACTGATAAAGCTGGACGAGTATGAAGTAAATCAGTGATTGTCGAAAACCACTACATGAAGAGGCAACATTGCGAAATCCTGAGGATTTCATATAAAGCAAAAGGGAAGGTGGATAGGTGGATCAATAACCATTGATATAGTTTTAAAGCTGAAGGATCAATGATCATGGTTTAAAACTAAATGACCAATTGTGAGTTCGCTCCCGTGAGCTTACTATCAACTATTATTGGTGATATGCTCCCCTCTCGGCCTTAATAGAAAGTAGATATCTGGTTGATTGTGCATTCTAATTTGTTGGCTAGTGGAAAGAATATTAGAAGCATATGAATTTGTGAGGCAAGCTCTAGAAGTTATCAACAATAAGAGTGAAACTACTTTTATTCGGGTAAGAAAAATTGATACTTCCTTTTAATTGAGGTAGTAAGGTGAATGCCCTAGAAAGTTGATAGGAAAACTAGGGGAATTAGAAATTTAGTCATTTCTACTAGTTTCAATTTGGTGATTGAGCACTGTATAAATTGTGAAGAAAGGTGTCTTGTTCAATAGTAGTGTTTTGTCCTATCATAATTGTGAAGGGCTTTATTTGGCCATAATAAATTGTAAACCCTAGTTCCATTTTCATTACAAGCATGAGTGACCCAAAGCCTAGTGAATCCAATGTTAGACTGGAAAGGAAACCAAAGTAGAGAGGGTTAAAAGACTTAAAACTCAACATGCTTTAGCTGAAATTAAGCTTAAGCCAGTGACTGTGTATAACCCTTTACCTAGTAACCCTGTGGCTTCCACTAAATCCAAAAGTGAAAAGAAAGAAACATAAAATTTTATGCAAGAAACCTTTGGAGGTGTCAAACAAGGAGGGTCATGAATTGGTAAAAGGCCCACAAGACAAGTTGGTGTTACCACTAGGTTGATTGATAATGTTGGTGAAATTGGTGAAAAACCCCAACCCCAGAGTCAATGGCAATTGTTTCGGTATGCTTTCAATAGGAGAAATTCTTGTAAGCATGCATACTATTTATGGGGGTTGAACCTTGGAAAGTTGTTGGTTCCAAATGTGTTTGTAGAAGTTGATTTAATGATGGAGCTAGCAAGGAACTATAACCCTACTGATAGGACAATAAGAAGTGAGAATGGTGATATAATTCTAGAGATGATAAAGGATAAGATGATATATGTATTTGGGTTAAATTCCAATTATACTACAAAGTTCAGGCATGCTAACTTGTATGTTGAATATGAAAAGAGAAAATTTCCATTAAAAGAAGTAATGCTTGTGCGACACTGAAGGAGCAGGAAAAGATTTACTGCTAAGGATGCTGAGCCTTTTTAATGTGAAGAATTTGAAGATTATTTCAAAAAAACTTAATATTGTTTAAATCAAGTACTAGCATAGGATTTTGAGGCTAGAGTAGCTCTTGATTTGTTGGTGATGGTGGTAGATATATAAGAATATAATCGAAACACTGGTTTTGATTATGTGAACTTTGTTGTTGAACAAATGCATGAGGATTTTCTCATTTTGAAAAAGGAAGTGCTCCCTTTATCTTTCCCCCATTACTCTTTATTGATGCATATGCTCTTATGGGAAGGAGATTATGAGTGGAAAATGAAGCTAAATCTGAAGATTAAGGATAGTGAGAATAACGCTATCCCTATACAAATGTGGACATACATTTGGGATCAAGATTGCTCCAATTCCAACTATATCTTGTTTGACAATGTTGTAAGATATGGTATCTAAGAGTCATTGGGTGTAGCACCTAGATTCAAAATTTGTCCTGAAATCAGAAGTCTTATGCGCCCAAAGGATGTAGCGAGCTCTAAAGCAACACACAATTGGGCTAACTGGTTTCTACATTCTAAGTACACTTTGATCAGGGCTTATGGAGCTAAAGTGGCACCTCGTTGTCTACCCTTTAATGTCTCAGACAGGTTGGATTTCGTGGAGCTCATGTGGAAAATTGATGTTATGGATTATGAAATGTTTAGAAAGGTCATAAAGGACACTGTAATACAGCCCCAATGTACTTTTACTTATTTCTCGATCACTGCCCCTGAGGGGTATAAGAAATCGGGCATTATGCTGAATAATATCATAATGCCTATCAATGAGATTAGAGTTTTTGATCCAAAATGATTTGTGGCAAGAAGAAAAATAAAAAAGGGCTTAGGCTTCATACATCATGATCTTTTATATAGAGATGAAGTACTAAGAAATATGACAAGTGATGAGGCTATCATGGCTAGGGAAAAAGAATGGACGATTATGACAAACCTTAAGGAGAAGATTATGAAAAGGAATGCCTTCTACATCAATCCATACAATGTAATTGCCAACCCATTTGATAGGGCCTTTACTGTGATAAGGGATTATCAATCTGGTGAGTTTAAGGTGAAGGTAAAGGAGGCTATAGAAATAGCCCAAGTCACTAACCCATTTGACTACAAAATTCGACAAATTTTTTTGATGAAATATTTATAATTTGATGTAATGTCGAGTGCTTGTGAAATTTGAAGTGTAATTTTTAATTTTTTTAATTTTTATCCCCGAAGTTCATGCAAATTTCGAAGAACTTGGTTTTCATCTAAATTTCTATGAAGTTTCATCGAAATTTCAACAAAAATGTTTGTCAAAATTTTGAAAAAAATGGAAAATCAGAAAAAAATGAAATTGTGGCTGACATAAATAAAAGTGAGTTCGCCTATTTATTGCGACAATGTTTTGCTATACTTGCAAATTTTCTGTACTTGCGAATGTGCTCTACTTACGACAATTTGTGGAGAACTAAGGACGATTTTCTTGGGAAAAATTAAAAAAAATCAAGAAGATATCACCAGGTTGAGGGTAGTCATTGTCTTCTTCAAAATTCATTTGTGAAGTCAGATTTGTATTTCCAGGTTTGAAATTCATATTTTAAAGCAACATCTCATCAATTTTCATTTTTAGACTTGTGCATTTTGAGAATTTCATTTCTAGATTTTGTTGTGCAAGTTCAATATTCTGATTTTAGGAGTCTAACGGTTGGAAATCATAGTAAAATCAAAATTTAATAAGTTCTGGAATTAGCATTTTAAAGTGTTTTTTGGGTTCATTAACTTTACACTATCTTCTCTTTTGTAGGGGTGGTTGCATGCCAAATTTTTTTGGTGCAAAATATCAAAATTATTAGATTTTTTTACCTATCTATGATTAAAAATTATTAGAGTTTGATTTTGATACTTTTTAAAGATCTAAATATTCAAGCTTGGTGAAGAAAAATTATGTCAAATAATATTAGTGCAAAACAAAAAGAACAAGCAATTGCTAGAATGTGGGCTAGATTGAAAAGAAAGGGTGATGGGAAATGTTATTGTCCTTGCAATAATTACAAGGGCTTAAAGATGAGAATACTTTTAATCACAACAACTAAGAAACATTGTAGGCAGCATGGTCATCTTGAAGGGGGGAATGATTATTGCCTATTGGTAAGTTGTTCATTATATGTCTTTATATTGATTGAATTTGTAAATGTTTATGTCATTTTAACATTTCTATATATATAAAAACTCACTTGATCATGATCATGGTTTATTTGTGTCGATCATTATTATAAAGGTGGGGCACCCTAAGGCACAAGATATGGATTATCACACCCCAGAGAATATGGTTTTTCAAGCAGGGGAACATGGAGTTGTGAATATCAAAGATGAAGTTAATGATCCTATGGAAGAAGATGATCATGCACTAGAAAACACAGTTGAAGATGATGGTACAAAGATATTGATCCATGACACATTTAGTGGCGTAGCTGATCATGATGATTGAGATGACTTTGATGATGTTCATGATTTACCTATACTAGAGAAGGCACATGAGCCCCTTTATGAAGGCTCTGAAACAACTTTTCTCTTTGCTATATTATTGTTGGTGAACTTGAAGGTTATGAGTGGTTTATCCAACATAGCAATGTCAGGGATGTTAAGGTATGTCATATACGTCATCTTTTTTCATCTATTTTAATTGTTGTTAGTTCATCATTAGTAAATAAATGATGAAATATGTACCATTAATATTCTTTATATCAACAAATTGTTTTTTGTTGTAGATTGATTGGTGAATTTTTGTTACCACCATCAAATATTTTACCTCGCTCATACCAAGATTTATCTTCCATTGTGAAAGATATTGGAATGGAGTATCAAGCAATAGATGCATGTCCCAATGATCATATTATATATCATAAACAACATGAATTTGCAACATAATGCCTAGAATGCCATATCAGTAGATATCAAATAGATCAACTAACAAAAAAGGTGCCTCGCAAGGTTCTTTGTTCCATTCCAATTATTCCACGTATACAATGATTATTTAGGTGCAAAAGCTTAGCACAATTTGTGGATTACCATGTAGGGAATATAAGTGGAGATGGCATTCTTTGAATTCCTGCGGATGGTTCTACATTTAAGGACATGGAGGAAAAATGGCCACACTTTTTAAAGAACCTCGTAATCTTAGGCTTTCATTAGCAGCGGATGGTGTCAATCCATTTAGAGAGCTGAGATCTATTTACTCGGTGTAGCCTATTTTTTTTCAACAATAACATTCCTCCATGGATGTCAATAAAGAGGGAGCACATAATGTTGGAAATGATTGTTCCAGGTATTTGTTTACATCAATTTTCTTTAACATAGTAGCATCTCATTTGTCTTATTTGTTGCATAATGAATTATATTTTTTTCATTTAATAGTCATGTACATTAATTTATATATATTGCAATAAAATGGTTATAATAATTATGTAATGTTTATGTTCATTCAACTAGGTAAGTGCCAAGTTAAAGATATGAATGTATATATCGAGCCTCTTATCGACAAGTTACTAAATTTATGGAATGGCGTCACTATGTATGACATCTCTAGACCAATAGGACCAAAAAAAATTCAATTCCATGCAATGCTTGTATGGACAATTCATGATGCCCCAGGGCTAACACATTTTTGTGGTATGTTATAACATTCGACTGCACTTTATTGATATTTAATTTTATGAAGTAGATATCATGCATGTTTTTTAAATAATCTATTAATTATATATAATTATAAAAATTGACATATTTCATCCAATTATATATGATCTTGCAGGTCTTCAAACAAAGGGAAAATTTGCATGTCCAATTTGTGGTCCAAAGATTAAATCTCATCTTTCAACAAGTTTAGAAAAGCAGGTGTTTGATGAGTATAGGCACTTCCTCCACATAAATCATAAGTATAGACCTACTGAAAAAACATATTTTCAATGGGAAAGAAGAGACTACATCAAAACCACAAAGAATGACACCTCACCTATGGAAGTTGGAATATAATAGAATAAATCATCAAGGTTATACATCGGATCAAATTTTTTATCTATCATATATGATATGTTTGGAATTTATATTTTTATATTGTGTTTTGTTTTCTCATGTTGTAATTCACAATGATTGTAATTTTTTAATTTGTTTGACTTATATGTTTCATGAAGGTCGTCAAGGCATTAATGGTCGGCTTCCATAGGGAATGAAAAGTTATCCCAGATAATTTAGTAGGTTGCGCTACTATGAGAAACTACAAATTGTGCATTTTTTGATACAATGCATATCAGAAAGAATATAATAGAAATGTTATGGAAAATATTGGATGGAAGGCATGACAAAGAAAAAATTGTCAAAAAATTTAATGACATTCAGGAAGCCAATCATGCAATGAAAAATGTCATTCAATTAAATAGTGATGGAGACCAAGTTAATATAAGCGTCCTTCATTGGTTATTAACGGAGCAACAAAGCAATGTTATAAAAGAAGTCATACGAAAAATTTGATTTCCCACAGGATTTGCTACAAACATAAGCAATATCATAACAAAGAAAGGTGAATTTGGGTCAAGGATGAAAATGCATGATTGACATACATTCATTAAGGTAATTATTCTGGTATATTATATATATATATATATTTGTATACTACATGTACTTTTTAGTGTATTATGTTTACTACTTTTGGAAAAACAATGAAAAGATCATTTTATAATTGTTGCAATATGTTCTACCTCTATATCTCCCAGACAACTTTGACAATAATGTGAAGCAAGTTATATATGATCTTGGAAAATACATGAGGTAAGTAGCGATATTTTTTCAATTCGTTGTATAGATCTTATAATTTTTATTTGTTTTACTTGTTATGTAATATATTGTTTATTGTTAAATTTCGTTAATATATTTGCACCTTGAATCACTTGTAGATGGTTGTCATCTAAATAAATTCATAAAGAAGATATAAATTATTGGAAGAGAAAAATTCCTCGTCTAATGTGTGAAATGCAAAAGTTTCTACCTTCAACATTTTTCAATGCACAAGAACACTACCTCATACACCAAGTTGAGGAGATTGAATTATGTAGACCTATACACACAAGGTCAATGTGGATGGTTGAGAGGAACTTGAAATGTTTGAAGGATTTGTTTAGAAAAAGAGCACATCCTGAGGGTTCTATGGTGGAGGGATATATGGTATACTAGACCATTGTGCACATTACTGAATATCTTCCTAAGTTTGCAACGAAAATCCATGTAGATCGCATTTGGGATCCCAAATCCATTAACAAATTCAAAGGGGAGTACCTGATGGGGAAAGGTAGATTGAGGAAAGTGAGATAATTATAATACATTTTACATTTTTTTAATGTATATTGTACTTATTTAAATATTAATCTTCAATATACATCAATTATAAATTAAGGTTGTATACCATGGTAATTAACTAATTAATGTAGACCTAGGAGGCTCAACTCCACCAACCTATCAACCTGCATTTAAGAGGCTTCCAACAAGTTTAGAATGACACTTTAAACAATCCAAACAACTTTCAAATCCTGACAAACAACAGAAGTTGAATTTCACACTTTGACTCCTTGAATCCTTGTAGTAGTGCAAACCTAGTTTTGACCAATAACTCAAAACTTTCCCAAAACAATAGAAAAACCCTTGATGGTTTTAGACACCCATTTTGGTGTTATTAAACATACTTTATGGAAATTACAAGTCCTTTGGACCAAATCACCAAAATCACCCTTTCTAGGTTGTGTTGATTAGGTTGATTAGGCCTATTTTACAAAGCAACTAGTCTTTAAACTTGTCATATGCCCATGAAATCTTGAGGCAACAATTTTTATTCCTCCAAATCTCCAAATCCACAAAAATATTTCAATTTTATGACCAAATTCTTTCCAAACCCATAAACCCTTATTTTAGGCCAAAATCATGAGGGTTTATTCAATCTCATACTTCCACGACCTCCCAGACCTCAAAAACAACTTAGAAAAAACCCATTAGGTGTGCACATGGGTAAAAATTCATAAAATCAGATCTCCCATACATATTTTTTTGAAACATAGGCTTGAGCCTCTCATTTCACATGTTTTTCCTCACAAAACTCTTGAGGACAACAACTATACCTTGTTTATTTCTCATCCTATGATGGTTTACAATGATCACTTTATGCCTTTTAAATTCCTTTACACCTCAACTACCAAACAACCACCTCTACAACTAACTTTTTAATCTTTTATGATCACATGAAACATAAAACACACTAATTTCAAGGTTGTTAACATCATTATTGAAATGTTTTAATTTTTTGAATTTGTTAACATCGTTTGTAAATTTCAAATTTTTTTGATACAGTTGGTTGAGAGTGGGATGCACTAGATTTGTACGTTGCAAACAATCTTGATTGGATGACTGTATGGATTAAACAATGTCAACAATCTGGTCATGCATTAACATGAGAAGGTGTGGCTTCATTGGTTAAAGAAGCTCATCGTAATAGAGATTCCAATGTTACACAAATGGAAATTGATTTAGCATATAGTTTAAGAGATAAATAGGTACATATAAATATATTAATCACCCATATTATTTAATTAATTTCAATTATATTGATGTATATATATGTTGAGATTTTTTTCTTTGCATACATTCGGCCAAGAATAAATATGTTTATCAACTGACGATATTGCAATATTTTTTTCATGTTTGACATATTGCAGGTGAAACACCACAAGGCTATGTGGTGCAATGGTCATAAATTTCAAATCAAAAATTTGGATGACACGAAGAAAACTTGTGATTCTGGGATAACTTTAGTGTTTCAGGTGACTAATGTTTCATCTAGAAGCGACATACATCCAGAAGTCTCAGAAAATTGATACTATGGAATTTTGGATGATATACTTGAGTGTGACTTTAAGTCTTTCAAATTATTTATGTTCGTTCTTCTATGGTATAGGCTACGATTGAATGAAAATGATCCTGAGAGAACTGTTATTGAACATGATAATGGATTTACCATGGTTAATACAAGGTCGATCGAGCAAGCTGGAAATGAGCCCTATGTTCTTCCAATCCAATGTAAGCAGGTATTTTACTTAGAGGTTCTAGGTAAATCGGGTTGGTCATTTGTTGTTAGACATGATCCAAGAGGAAGGCTGGTAAAGTATAATGTGGTGGAAGAAGAAGATATTGAAGAACTAGAAGATGATGTTAATGATGATTAGGATTAACAATTAGTTGATGATGTTCCTGACAAAGATGTCGAAGAGGAGGAACTAGATCATGATGATGAAGGAGTTAATGTTCATGAAGATGATAGCCATGTGGATGATGACATTATCAAAACTGATATCAATTATGATGATGATGATATGAACAATCCTTACAATGTCGAATTTGGATTGGATGATACGTCAGACAAAGAGTTTGATGAAGAAGAAGATCAATGACATTGAAATGTATGAGTTATGTGATTGTATTATCTATTTGATATTCATTTCTTGATAGAATTATATTTTATTTATGTGGTTACATAATTAATTCATGATATTTTTTAATTTTTTATGCCATTACATAATTAATTCATTATGTACTTTTTAATGTTTAATTTTAATTCATGATGTTACGACTATTGTAGTTCTCCTAGAAATTACCATACGATCATAATGAATAGTGTTTTGGGAAATTTCATGAAAGATGACACATTGATCGTAGTAGTGAAATAATTGCAAAGTCGTTTAGATTTTTTAGACCAATTATCACCCTTCCTATGTAGTGACTTATTTATCCTAGAGAAACTAAGTATATAGTATACAAAGAAAATGAACAAACCCAAAACTACCCCTATTTTGAAGGAGTTTACTTTTCTCCCCTTCCTGATCTCCCTAATATTGTCTAATTATTTTAAAGAGACCAAGGGTCATAACACAACTTTATTCAACCCACAAAATATCTTGGTTAATGAAACTTGACAAAAGCAACAAAAAAATTGCTACATTTGGCATTTCATGTGGAATGAAGAGTGGTGACAATAATCTACGTATAGTTTAATAAAACACTATTTTTTGAAGGCTTGACATTAGAGAGATAGAGAAGAGGGGGAGAGGGAGAGATAGGTTGAAGACGAGGAGAGAGAAGAGATGGAGATAGATAGGACATACAAAAGGGAGAGAAAGAAGAGGGGGATACTAGGGAAAGTGATATGTAGAAAGGGAGAGAGAGAAGAAGATAGGGGAGAGAGGGAGAGATAGCTCAATATATATAGAGGGAGAGGGAGAGATAGAGAAAGGGGGTGATATAGAGAGATAGAGGGGGATGGCATGTGGGAGAGAGATAGAGATATATGGGAAGAGAAAGAGAGATGGATATATATGGGAAGAGAAAGGAACTGAGGTGGAGATAAAGAGTCGATGGATAGGGGGATAGGGAGGGAGAGATGGTCAGAGAGAGAGAGGGGGCCGAGAGATAGCTGAGAGGGGGAAGGAGAGAAAGGGATATTGATAGGTAGAGGAGGAGAGATAGAGAAGAGGGGGAGAGAGGGAGAGATAGGTTGAAGAGGAAGAGAGAGAAGAGGTGGAGATAGATAGGTAGAAAAGGGAGAGAAAGAAGAGGGGGAGAATAGGGAGAGCGATATGTAGAAATGAAGAGAGAGAAGAAGATAGGGGAGAGAGAGACAAATAGCTCAATATATATGGAGGAAGAGGGAGATACATAGAAAGGGAGTGATATAGAGAGATAGAGGGGGATGGTGAGAGAGAGATATATAGAGATATATGGGACGAGAAAGAGAGATGGAGATATATGGGAAGAGAAAGGAAGAGAGGAGGAGATAGAGAGTCGATGGATAGGGGGATAGGGAGGGAGAGATGGTGAGAGATAAAGAGGGGGCTAGGAGATAGCTGAGAGGGGGATTAGGGAGAGAAAGGGATATTGATAGGTAGAGGAGGAGAGATAGAGAATAGAGGGAGAGAGGGAGTGATAGGTTGAAGAGGAAGAGAGAGAAGAGATGGAGATAGATGGGTAGAAAAGGGAGAGAAAGAAGAGGGGACAATTTAGGAGAGCGATATGTAGAAAGGAAGAGAGAGGAAGAAGATAGGGAGAGGGAGAGATAGCTCAATATATATAGAGGGGAGAGGGTATATAGAAAGGGGGTGATATAGAGAGATAGAGGGGGATGGTTAGAGAGAGAGATAGAGATATATGGGAAGAGAAAGAGAGATGGAGATAAATGGGAAGAGAAAGGAAGAGATGTGGAGATAGAGAGTTGATGGATAGGGGGGATAGGGAGGGATAGATTTTGAGAGATAGAGACGGAGTTGGGAGATAGTTGAGAGGGGGAGGGAGAGAAAGGGATATTGATAGGTAGAGGAGGAGAGATAGAGAAGAGGGGGATAGAGGGAGAGATAGGTTGAAGAGGAAGAGAGAGAAGAGATGATATAGTTAGTAGAAAAAGGAGAGAAAGAAGAGGGGAGAGAAAATAGGAGGGAGATAGAGAGTCAAGGATAGGGGGGATAGGAGGGAGAGATGGTGAGAGACAGAGAGGGGAATGAGATAGTTGAGAGGGGGAGGGAGAGAAAGGGGTATTGATAGGTAGAGGAGGAGAGATAGAGAAGAGGGGGAGAGTTGAGGGAGAGATAGCTTGAAGAAGAAGAGAGAGAAGAGAGAGAGATAGATAGGTAGAAAAGGGAGAGAAAGAAGAGGGGGAGACTAGGGAGAGCGATATGTATAAAGGGAGAGAGAGAGAAGAACATAGGGGAGAGAGGGCGAGATAGCTCAATATATATAGAGGGAGAGGAAGAGACATAGAAAGGGGGTGATAGAGTGAGATAGAGGGGGATGGTGAGAAAGGGATATTGATAGGTAGAGGAGGAGAGATAGAGAAGAGGGGGAGAGTCAAGGGAGATATTGGTTTAGGAGGAAGAGAGAGAAGAGATGGAGATAGATAGGAAGAAAAGGGAGAGAAAGAAGAGGGGGAGACTAGGGAGAGTGATATGTAGAAAGGGAGAGAGAAAAAAAGATAGGGGAGAGAGGGGGAGGGAGAGACATAGAAAGGGGGTGATATAGAGAGATAGAAGGGGATGGTGAGAGAGAGAGAGATAGAGATATATGGTAAGAGAAAGAGAGATGGAGATATATGGGAAGAGAAAGGAAGAGAGGTGGAGATAGAGAGTCAATGGATAGGGGGTTAGTGAGGGAGAGATCGTGAGAGATAGAGAGGGGGTCGGGAGATAGGTGAGAGGGGGAAGGAGAGAAAGAGATATTGATAGGTAGAGGAGGAGAGATAGAGAAGAGTGGGAGAGAGGGAGAGATAGGCTGAAGAGGAAGAGAGAGAAGATATGTAGATAGATAGGTAGAAAAGGAAGAGAAAGAAGAGGGGGAGACTAGGGAGAGCGATATGTAGAAAGGGAGAGAGAGAAGAAGATAGGGAGAGAGGGAGAGATAGCTCAATATATATGGAGGGAGAGGGAGAGACATAAAAAGGGGGTGATATAGAGAGATAGAGGGTGATGGTGAGAGAGAGAGATAGACATAGATGGGAAGAGAAAGAGAGATGGAGATATAGGGGAAGAGAAAGAGAGATGGATATATATGGGAAGAGAAAGGAAGAGAGGTGGAGATAGAGATTCAATGGATTGGGGGGATAGGGAGGGAGAGATGGTGAGAGATAGAGAGGGGGAGGGGAGATAGCTGAGAGGGAAGGAGAGAGTGGATATTGAGGGTAGAGGAGGAGAGATAGAGAAGAGGGGGGAGAGAGGGAGAGATAGGTTGAAGAGGAAGAGAGAAGAGATGAGATAGATAGGTAGAAAAGGGAGAAAGAAGAGGAGAGACTAGGAGGATATGTAGAAAGGGAGAGAGAAGAAGATAGAGAGAGGGAGATAGCTAATATATATGGAGGGAGAGGGAGATATAGAAAGGGGGTATAGAGAGATAGAGGGTGATGGGTGAGAGAGAGATAGAGATACATGGGAAGAGTATAGAGATGGAGATATATGGGAAGAGAAAGGAAGAGGTGGAGATAGAGAGTCTATGGATAGGGGGGATAGGGAGGGAGAGATGGTGAGAGATAGAGAGGGGGAGGGAGACAAAGGGATATTGATAGGTAGAGGAGGAGAGATAGAGAAGAGGGGGAGAGATGGAGAGATAGGTTGAAGAGAAGAGAAGAGATGAGATAGATATGGTAGAAAAAGGCTCTAGAAAGAAGAGGGGAGACTAGGGAGTGATATGTAGAAAGGGGAGAGAGAGAAGAAGATAGGGAGAGAGGGGAGAGGAGAATATAGAAAGGTGGCTATATAGAGATAAAGGGGATGGTGAGAGAGAGAGATAGATATATGGGAAGAGAAATAGAGATGGAGATATGGAAAGAGAAGGAAGAGATGGAGAGGAGAGTCGATGGATAGGGGATAGGGAGGGAGAGATGGTGAGAGATAGAGAGGGGAGATGGCCGAGAGGGGGGATTAGGGAGAGAAAGGGATATTGATAGGTAGAGGAGGAGAGATAGAGAAGAGGGGGAGAGAGGGAGAGATAGGTTAAAGAGGAAGAGAGAGAAAGGGGGAGAGGGAGAGATAGCTCAATAGAAAGAGGGGGGGAGAGGGAGTGACATAGATAGTGGGAGATATAGAGAGATAATTATATTAATTATATTATAATAATTATAATATTGTATTAATATTATTTTAATATTATATCATATTAATATATATTAAAATAGTTATAATATTATATTAATATTATAAATTTATCTAATATTAAATAATTATATTAATTATATATAATTTACTATGTAAAATTTAGCAATATGGCGCCACAATTTTCATTTTAATTGACATAATCAAAATCTAGCTCATCAATTAGAGAAGTGAGTCGTGTGCTAGGAGGAAAGGTTGCAGGAAGCCCAGGGATCAAGCTTGCTTGGCTACAAAATTGGAATTTTTGGGATTTATTTTTCCGTGAAGGCCTCTGCATCTCATCCGTCACCAAAATGGTTTGTATATTTCATCTGCAATTTATGAATCAGAGTGCTATAGGGTTTTTTATTTGATTTGGTTTGTCTTCAATGCCAGTGGTCCAATATATTGTGTTCATTTCACCTTAGTAATTGTACATTGTCTAAAACATTTGATTGAATCAACATTGTGCATTCACATTATACTGTGGTGTCATGTTTCTTCCTTTTCATACTCAGCCTCATCGCCAGGTATTGCAATTTTGATATTGTTGGAATTCTTAAATCACATGCTCTTTCCTTATATGGATTCCTCTCAAGTTGTGACATTGCATGCAACATGGAAGATTCATACACCACAAATTGCTCTCCTTACAAATTTACTTGCTACTATAGTTTAATACTCAACACCTAAAACCACTAAATACCACTCAAAACAAAACAAACAACCAAAGAATTTTTCATACATGTCTACCAAAGCATTTTATCAAAAAGTTGATTGCCTTGCTGCTATAGACTAAAAGCCTAAAACAAGTTCTTTTGAACAAGCTATGGGAAAAAATCTATCAAAGCATAATAGCAATAGCATAGACAAGGTAGTGAACTATTTGGAAAAATGCCTCAAAGAATTGTGGTCTCATAGTGATGGAATTCCATGACGAATGCCTATGGCTATGGATTGTCATGGAATTCCATCTTCATGAGACTACATTTATTTGAGGCATTTTTTCAAATAGTTCATTGCCTTGCTATGCTACGAAACTTTTCATACATGACTACCAAAGCATTTTATCAAACAATTCACTTCCTTAATGCTATGGCTAAAAGCCTAAAACAGGTGCTTTCGAACAAGCTATGGATGCTTGGAAAAAAATTGTCTGAGCATAATAGTAAGCAATAACATAGACAAGGTAGTGAACTGTTTGAAAAAATGCCTCAATGGTGATGAAATTCCATGGCAAGCCATATACAAGGCAGTGAACTATTTGAAAAAATGCTTCAAAGAAATGTGGCCTCATGGTGATGGAATGCCTCAAGAAATGTGGTCTCATGATGATGGCATTCCAATAGTTCACTACCTTTTATATGGCTTTCCATGGCATTCCATCACCATTGAGGCATTTTCCATCACCGTGAGACCACATTTCTTTGAGGAAAGCTCTTGGGAATTTTTCTATTACCTAGAATTATCCTTGAAAAAAAACAAGAGCAAGTTCATTGTTGACAAAAGGCATATATTCAAGGATTCCAACATATGCCTCACTAGAATGAGAGTCCTCCAATTTGTCAAGAATCTCATCTAAAGTATCAAATTCATTCTCGTAAATTTTTCTATTATTTATTTTATTATTTCCTACACAATTGAAATTCTATTAGCTACAACTCTATTAATATTCTTAAGAATTTTTGGGCCATCCCTTCTTTGATGACCATCCATTTTACATAGAAAACAAGCATTCAAACCTCTAAAAACTTCAATATCATGTTTAGTTTGATTATCAATCAATTGAAAGCACAAAATATGTAGAATACACTAATCAGATTTGAGAGATATAAAAACCCTAGAGTTAAGATGGGGAAGAGTAGACCTTGTTTCTTCCACTTGCAACACATTACCCAAAGATTTGAGGACTTGAGGGATAAAATTTCACATCTAAGTATAGATATTTTAAAATTCTAACCACCTTAACATATAATTGGCTAAAGCATTACATAGGGTAGAATCAAGGGTTCAAAGATGGACCTAAAAACAAAATTTCCCATATTCTAAAACTCTTTCTTTTAAAACTCTTGATTGCATACCATGATTTTTGAAGAAGAAAGTGAATAAATCTTTATGTATCATTCTATAGAAAGAAACATAGACAAGGCAGTGAACTGTTTGGAAAAATGCCTCAAAGAAATATGGTCTCATGGCAGTGAATCAACCTACTCTTGGCTGTCACACTTTTACTTATCAAGGAAAAATCTTATGATAGTGCATTCAAACTGCCCTTCATGTGCACAAACAACCAAAACAACTCCCATCACAAATGAGATAGCTTCCAAACACTCTCAGGAAAATAATTAAGGTCTTCTACCTGCTTAATCTCATGGAGTGTCATGTATATGATTTTTTATTTCATCACAGTCCCAAATCTCCCCTTTTGACATCATACAAGACCTACCCCACTATTATGCTTTAGAATGCACCATTTTCTTTCACATTTTCCTTTACATCAGATTTCCATTTGAACCCTAATGAGGATCTAAACAAATGCTCTAAAAGGTTTTTTTTCTACTTGATCCTATTGTAGAAGACTACTCTTTAATCTTCAGATCTGCCACCTAATGCATTTGTCACTATTGTTGCTTTTCAACCTTGGATCTTAAAGGAAATTTGAACCACCTTCATAGCTTTATGTACATGCATTTTCATTCATAGTCTTCATCCTTGTCAAAAATTCCAAAGTTGTTCATTTATCAAGGTTTACACTTCCAAAGATATGATATAAGGGATGAGGATGGGATCATGTCTCAAATGATTTTGGCGGAATAGGTACCTCTCAGTCTTTAGCTTTCAATGAAAAAGATATCAACATAGACTCATGTTCCCATATTCAATAATAAAGCGAGCTATGGAATGATATAAAATCCTCTATTAAAAAAAGGACAATAGCTAATCAATATCAATTTCCAGAGGAACTAGTGAGCAGGGGAAGCTTCTTTATATGATCAACTAGATGATCAAACCACAAACTTAGCACAACTCTCTCAAATACTCTTTAAGTGGACCTTTCCAATCCACTATTCCTTCAAGGAAAAGACCCCCCCAACTAGGGTTGTTGTACTCAAACAATCAAGAGGGCTTGTATCCACTTGGATCATTTCAAATAGGACTAAACCAAACCATGAAACTCAAGTTTTCACTTAGGAAACTCCATTTTCTCATCGCTCTAACCACTAGGCCTCTTTACCACCAACTTAGCACAACTCTCTCAAATACTCTTTAAGTGGACCTTTCCAATCCACTATTCCTTCAAGGAAAAGACCCCCCCAACTAGGGTTGTTGTACTCAAACAATCAAGAGGGCTTGTATCCACTTGGATCATGTCAAATAGGACTAAACAAAACCATGACACTCAAGTTTTCCCTTAAGAAACTCCATTTTCTCATCGCTCTAACCACTAGGCCTCTTTACCACAAACTTAGCATAGCTCTCTCAAATACTCTTTAAGTGGACCTTTCCAATCCACTATTCCTTCAAGGAAAAGACCCCCCCAACTAGGGTTGTTGTACTCAAACAATCAAGAGGGCTTGTATCCACTTGGATCATGTCAAATAGGACTAAACCAAACCATGACACTCAAGTTTGCACTTAGGAAACTACATTTTCTAACCACTAGGCCTCTTTACCACTAAAAGGCTTGTAGCCCTGCCCAGTAGGACAGTCAAAATAAAATACACATAAGCTTCTATTAGGCCCAAACCACTAAACTTAGACAAGTAATATATGCCCCTACAAAGTATCAAAACCTTCTTTCTTGACAGTGGACAATAAAAGAGAAATGGACATAAACAACGCTGCTCCAAGAGGCCTAATTGGTAGGCTACAACAAGACAATTGACTATCTAGGCTCTCCCCTTCACCCCAAAGCCTTGAAACAGGTTCTTATAGGCTAGTTACACCCATGTATATCACTCCTAAGTGCCTTCATAGTTAAAATCACCCTAAACAAGCAAAACTCAACTTTTTGCTTCATAATCTAGGCCTGTCACATGAGGATGCCAGGCCTAGAACATTGCAAAAATTCCTCCACACAACATGCCATTCTCCAGAAACCTGAAAATATGAAAATATATTCCATCCCACCAATAATTAGAATTATTACAACATGAAGATGGAAGAAAGAGCCATTCTTTAATCTAAACCCTAGTTTTGAGGGTTTTCAGACCAGTTCCTGCTAAACTTCTGATATCTTATTTTATACTCAATGAAACTTTTTAAATCACCCCCAAAAGAAAGCCAGGTCTTCCCTCTATCCAACCATAATAGGAATTTACCCGTACAGTATGTACAGAGGCTGTACCACATAGTAGAACAAGAAATTTACACAAATTTTCTAGAAAACAACAAGCTTTTGCATTAGAACTTCAAAATGATTCATCAACCCACATGCCTTGAACAAGAGAGGCTTATTTCTATCTTCAACCAACCTTCCCGATGTCCCATAACTGAAATTTGAATTGGTTGTACATTGGGAACTAACAAAACATCATTTAGACACCTAATTGCCTAGTTAAGGAAAGTTAATACAACTTCCACAAGCCCAAATACAAAGAGCCTTCAAGAGGTGTCAAAAGGCATCAAAACCATTTCAAAACACCAAGGAAACTCCCCTCAAGCACCTGGTTGCATCATGGAATTTTGATTCTTTAATTTTCCAAGGTTCACTAAGCTTACAAAGTGAGGATGGAGACCTTGTGATTACATTGAAACTTATCACCAAGACTCAAAACCTACTACAAGCCTTTGAAGAATCAAAATGTTGTTGTTTCAAATGACTATGAGCACTAACTTTCACTATTTGAAGATGTTGAAAACTTTTCATAGAGAACTAGAACATTGATGCAACCACTCATCCTACCTTAAAACATACCAAAAGTCTCCAAGCAATTAGACATAGGAAGATTTAAGATGACTTAAACAATTTTTATTGTTAAAGCATAAACTTATGATGAGTTAACCAGTCCTAGTACACACTCCCTCCCCGTTAACCACTTAGACATATGGATTTTATCAGTGGACAGCTGAACCACCTCACATGTGCACCTAAATTATGTCTATTAGTGTTCTAATTCGTCATTTTCAAGACAACTTAAACCAAAATATTATGTATGGTGAAACCATTCTTCTGCACAATACATTTGAGGCCTTGGTTGTGTAACTAGTGGACCATATTCACATTTAACACTTGTTACAAAGTTTAAAGTCATTAATTGCAAGGATAGTCTCCTTCATACATTGATTTGATTTGTGATGGACACATTTGGACGGTAGTAACAATAACTTGCAATCTATCAAGACTTGATTACCTTATAACCAGTCAAATTCTAGTGATGAAATGATAGATTAATCATAATGTCACCTTGGGATCACATCACCATGAAAGAACTTCATCCAACATCCTTATGAGTGCAGGTACCACCAAATAGGTATTTGTCAGATCTATCTTCCTCGAGTGAGGAAAATTCGGGAAGAGAAGAGGAAAGAGAGACATGTAGTAGGTCTAAAAGAGGGAGATCAACTAGAGGTCAAAAGATTAGAAGAAAATTATGTAAACGAAAGGAATTTTTTCTTGCTGAAGGGAGGTCATGTTCTTATGATGATGAGAGCATAGGCGACATCGAGGTTCCCTTGAGGTACAAACATTTACGAAAATAATGGGTACCAAGGAATTTCCTCCAATAAACACTGATTTTTGTGTCAACGAGAGGATATATCGCATAACACCATCATCATTACATTGTTTGGGCATATTTTGCATGGACGGCATAAAGGTCTATTACAACAAAGTTACTAAATTGATGGAGTATGTCAAACCCTATTATAGTTACAAATATTGGATGTAGTTGGTTTGTTATACACGAAGTATGCGTAGGTATGCACTATCAACAAATTATATACAGCTAAAAGATAAGGATCAAAATAAAGGAGTGGCTATGTACATTATCAGAGGCCAAAAGCATCAGTGGAATATTACGTATTTATAAACAATACACAACCTGGGTCAAAAAATAAGTAACCCAATTGCATATTCAAGGCACGCGAGGGAAACTATGTATTCGTATGTGCGATAAAATAAATAACTATAGGGGAAGAGTTGCTAATCGATTACAATTTGAATCGCTTAGTTACAAACATAGTTACTATGGGGTGGTACATACTATGTACCATTTTACCCAACCTCTAATTAATGACTCCAATATACAATTTTATTCTTATGTTTTTTTCGTAAGTCTATTAGTTTCATTTTAGTAACTTTTTTTATATTTAATTTTTGTCACAGCAGGACATTGATCATACGGGGAAGGCTTCGGCCCAAACCACAGATCATGATGCATCTTCAGGCGCTTCTACCCGACAAGTTTATCTCATTGTAATTGTACAAATTAGATATGAGAAAAATGTTTTATTATTATGTTTTTTTCATAAGCTTATTGGGTTAATTTCGATAATGTTTTAAATATTCTTGTTGCAGACAGTTGATTGGGGAAAGGCACCAACAATAGAGGAGAGCATCCATAGGGTTGAGGTGCAATCACTGTTATTGGATGATGACATCGCATATTCAACAAACCCTATCGATATGATAAGGAAGACACAAAAAAGTGCAATGAAGAAATCCTTCAATTGTTATTCATAGTGCCTCAAATAGATGAGATAAGAGAGAGGGTTAAAATATTGACTGAGAGAGTACAAAACTTGCAAGTAAGTTGTCATGAGGTCTTTAATTATAACATAAGTTCATTCATGGTTTTATAATTTGTAATCTTTTATGTCATGAACTAAATATGTGTTGTTTTTATAGGATTTTTTGCATCCTCATGATGTTGTTTCCCATGATCAGGGTACTGCAGGTGCTACCCGCGGAGTAGGGGTTGGTACAAGTGTCCATCCTGATCTTCCTGCACATACATCACATGATCATTTGACCCCATCATCTCAGGCCTATATTGCTTAACTGAAATTTTGGCAACACATAGCATGCAAAGATCGGGTAGCAATTAGTAAGGGATGCAGAGGCCACTAATGCCGGTGATGTTTTAGCAACATTTCTGGATCTTCTCAGACACAGTGGCCAAGAACATTTCCGGTCACATTTGTGGTGACCGAGGATTTCGTTCCCATAAAGAAAGAGAAGGTCCTAGGTACTTTAAAATGTTTTAATTATTATTATATATAATCCAATTGAAATTTACTTATTGATCACTCTTTTTAGACTAATGATCCCATGATCATTTTGTAGGAAATGATATTTTTTATAAACATCTAGGTGATATAACATTGGAGATCTTCAGGCCCACCATACATACATGGTGGAATGCCCAAAATCAATATTTAAAGGATGAGCTCATTAACCGCTTAGTTGTGTTGTTCGGTGATAAAACATTCAACCAAACGAAGGTCCTTAAGAAAGTTGGTACATATCTAAAGTATGTGAGGGACTAATATAGGTCACATTTAGAGAAGAACAAAAATTACGAGTGTCCCCCCATGATTTTAGTAGTGAGGAGTGGAAGGACTCCTGGATGGAAAGGAGAAGGCTGAAAAGAAAAAAAAAGGAAAGACACTCATCGGGCCAAGGAAGGTATGTGATACTATTAACAATGTAATTATATATCGATACTCTTTTGTTTTACATAATCTAACATATTTCAAAATTTTCATAGCTCACCCAAAGACATCGAAGGAAACAAAGGAAAGACTAGAAAAACATGGGCAACACAAACTTGGCTCTGGTGGTTATATGAAATTAGCTGCAAGAATTGTAAGTATCAATAAATGAAATATTACATCCAAATAATAAATTGCAAACAATTTTGGTTTTATCACACCATAGAAGCAAAATTCATGATCTTATGCAAAAATGCAGGGCTCTGAATTCAACAGAGTGTCCATAGAAGAGGAAATGACTTCTTCCAAAGATGGCTATGCAGTCATGTTGAATGCCTAATGAAGTCTTGACTGGGAAAACACAACCTTCCACTACATCCAACACGCAAGTAAATAAACTCAATAAAGTTTATTTAAAATTGAATACTTGTGAAATCTATTCAATATTAATTTCCACCATAAAGTAATTACATGCCTATTTGTTTTAAACATTCAAGCAATGATAATATTGCACATGACATTGGAATGCAACTTGGTGAGGGTGATCTAAGTAGAGAATATTAAACTATTCTCAAAACAAAGAGAAGCTCAATCCACCACACATGCAAGTATCTTTTAATCTCTATCTTTCATCAATCTTTTACTATTTGAACCTCGTACAAATATTTTACATGAAGAACCCATTATTCCAAAATGTGTCTCTAGTTGAGTAAACTAAATCCATGCTCTACATCATAATTTCAAGTTGTTTCCATTCCAATGTTCTTATTTTAGTTTTTTTGTATGGCTTTGTATGAATACCACATTGTGTTGTGTGTGGATTTGGTTTCAAAGCTCTATTTCTTTTGTTTTTAGTGGTGACATAACTCTAAAATTTGACTTTTTGTGCATAACAGGTTAGTGGAAAAATAGACAGCTCTGAAGGGTTTAGAGGCTCGATTGATACATGAATACATGAATACTTGGATCTTGTTGTTGATGGGACGCTCCCACTTAACCATGAAATTTTGTACCATCTGTAGGTATGCAAAAATTTCTCTACTTACATTCATTCAACTTATTGTCTTCCTCTCAAATTTATGCATTCATGTGTCATTTGAGAGGGTAACTCCATAAGGTTTTGTCACAATTGAAGAATAATGCATTAGCTTATGTCCATCATGAAAATAACAAGGGTTATTATGGGGAAATTTGATAGGAAATGAGTAGATCCCAGAGTATGCTACAGGCCTTCATACTACAACCTTGTTCATGATAGAAGATTCTTGTTTTGTGACATGGAAAGAATACATTAAGTGATTGACAGACCAAGGATAGTGAACTATGTAGGAATAAGTGATTGAGAGTGAGTAGGGGAAGCTTCTTTAGATGATCAACTAGATGATCAAACCACCAACTTAGCACAACTCTCTCAAATACTCTTTAAGTGGACCTTTCCAATCCACTATTCCTTCAAGGAAAAGACCCAACTCACCTAGGGTTCTTGTACTCTCACAACCAAGAGGGTTTGTAACCACTTAGATCATGTCAAATGGGACCAAACCAAAACTTAACACCCTAATTTTCACTTAGGAAACTCCATTTTCTCATCCTCTAACCTTTAGGCCTCTTTACCCTTTTAACCCTTGTAGCCCTGCCCAGTAGGACAGTCAGAATAAAATCCACATACAAGCCTGTACCAAGCCCAAACCACTAAACTTATACAAGTATTATATGCCCCTACAAGGCCTCAAAACCTTCCTTCATGACAGTGAATAGAAAAAGAGCAATGGACCAAAACAACGCTGCTCCAAGAGGCCTAATTGGTTGGCTACAATAGGACAGTTACTATCTTGTGGATAGCCTTGTGTTGTGTGTACTTCTTCCTCCTATCTTTTCTTTTTTGCACTTCTAAATTTTTGCAACAATCAACAAGCATGGATTCAAATGTTCTAGTTCCTCTTCTAATTCCATTTAACTACCATCAATGGAAAACTAAGGTTCAACTAATACTAAAGAACAAGAGGTTATATAGAGTTACAATGGGGGTAGAAAAAAAATGTACAAATGAAAGTGCTAAAGTTAAGTGGTTCAACAAGGGTCATCAAGCTTTGGGATTCTTATTTTATATTGAAGAAACACAGGCCACCTTTCGGCTTGAGTTCATAAATCATATTGATGAGTATATTGTCTTCCAATCTTTGGACCGTGAACAAATAAGTAGCATTGTGAGATTATAGGTATTTAGATCATTTATTTTTTAAAAAAAACTTATCATTTCTAAAGTACAAACAAAGGTAGAAAATTTGTCTAATTAGTTAATAAAGAATTTATTTGTGACTTATAATAACTGAAGATGCACATAAAATTGTATAAGATCCAAGTACTTTAGGGAATTCATAATAGGATATGTAGCAAGGGGGTAACTCAAGTGCTTAATACACACTCTTTCTGTGTTTTATGCATTTTTTGTAATCTACTTTATATGCTTCATAGAAATTAATTTTGGGATAGAAGCAATCAACTCCAATTCTTGTCATCCTCCATTTTTGTTTAGTTGCAAATATTTGGTTGCAGTGATTTGGTCAACAAACCTTGTTTGCTCCTTTGTCTGAATGCCATGTTACTGTGCATTAACTCCTGAATTATAACCATTAGGAAGCTTTATATCTCATCCGGGCATCTTTAGCTAGATCACAACATCAGTTATGTATTTTTCCTAGTATATCTTTTGTTATATGATGAAGAGAGAAAACTCACTCTTTTGTTGTTGTACAATGTGAAAGAACCCAAAAGTTTTCTATCCCAAAATTCCATCCTCTTACAAAAAAGAGAATATATAGCTTTTCAATATGTTATTGATTTATAATTGATTCTTGAGGTCATATATTAGGGAAGTCAGCATTCCAATGGCCACTAAATAAATAGATCTTCCATGTAATGCTTTCCCACTTCAATTCCTTCTCAACCTTCTCTATAAATGCATATAGAGTTTCAAAATATTTAGGTTTATCAACAAATTTTAGAGGAAATTTCTTCCCTAATGCCTTCTCAAATACAACCACCATTATTATTATCATTTGCAACCCTTGTGTAGTAACTTTGAAACTTGGTAATTTTATCGTTATTTTCTTTTGAAGTACACACATGCAAAATAGTTGTTTATGCACATAAGAGATAACAAAAGTAACCACATGTCAATTGCATACAAATTGATGGGGAGAAGATAAACACCCAAAGTTATTGAAACATCATTAGCATATCCTACAATCATTGCATTCCAAGAGATGACATCTCTTTGAGCCATTCCATCAAATAGTTCACTGCCTTATCTATACTTCCACATTTTGAATACATGTCTACTAGAGAATTTCCAACTATAATATTTGACAAAACTCCCCCTTCCATTATGTTATGATGGATGTCCATACCCTGTTCCAAAGCTCCCCTTTTGGCACAGGAAGGGAGGATGCTCACAAAGGTTGTCGAATTTGGCTTTACACCAGCCAATTACATTTGCTTTAAAATTTCTAAAGCCTTTTGAACAAATCTATTTTGTGCATATCCTGCAATCATTGCAGTCCATGAGACGACATTTCTTTGAGGCATTTTGTCAAACAGTTCACGTGCCTTGTCTATGCTTCGACATTTTGCATACATGTCTAATAGGGCAGTTGCAACTAAAATTGATGAAAATCCTCTATCCTTTATGTTTTGATGGATGTCCATACCCTATTACAAAGCTCCCCTTTTGGCACAGGCAGGGAGGATGTTGGAAAACGTTGTCAAATTTGGCTTTACACCAACCCATTACATTTTATTTTTTTTAAATTGCACAGTTTCATTAAAATTTTGACAAACAAGACCGACGAAACTTCAAAAAAGACTGACGAACTTGTTGTACCTCTGATGAAATGATCGATGTTATGAATTCCCATTTTGTTGCTATTTCGACAATTGTCTGGTGGTGTTCTGACATTCTGGATAAAAATTTTCGCTTGTTTTCTAACTAATGTATGTCGATAAAGCGACACACGTTTCGTTAGAATTTTGACGAACATAAGAACACCTTTATCATGGCCAATACCGACGAATTCGCGTCATGAGTTTGACATTGCAAGGTGTGTTGGTAAAGCGATGAAAATTATTGCAATGGTTCATCAGGGTTACAATGATAGTTTGTCAAAATTTCAACAAACGTTCGTTGGAAAATGGAGCTGAATACAGTAGTGTCCAGAGGATCGTGAAATTGGATCTAGAATTCATCCACTAGGACATAGTCGCCCAAGGTGACTTGGTCCTCAGAAATTAGCTTCAAATTTATATCACAGGTGCACAAAACTCTACTTAGTTTTTTTTTGAAGTGTGAATTTATCTGTGACATTATGGATCTAAGGTTTTTACATTAGAATAGTTATTTGCATCATTATTCTGGTCATTTCATTACATTTCACTCCAAAATTCATTCCAAGTTTGGTCAAGGGCAAGTTGATCACCTTTTAGGTTATAAGTCAGTCTTATACCTTGTCCAAATTCATCAAACCCCCACTACCACAAACATTCTAAATGAAATGAGGAAAAGTGCCTAAATTCCCTAGGGTGAAAATCCTAGGATTGCCTCCCCCATTTTTCTTCATTTCATTTTGGTGAACCTGACATGTTAGCATTATAAACCTTCATAAATTGGAGGTAAATCATCCTAGATCTAGGTTTAGAATTGCATTGTTTTGCATTGTTCATCTAGGCATTCATTTTTTCATTATAAAAAACATAAAAAAAATTAAAAATTGCATATAAGTTGCAATAGGGTTAATTTCAATCATCTTAGGTCAAAATTATATTCCATTTGTATCTATAAATCTACATTAGGTCATTTTAAATATGAAATCAATTTTGAAAAGCTCAAAATATTTGCATTATTTTCTTTCAAAAAGGCATCAACATCATCATTTTCATATTTTAGCATATTACAATTAGTCAATTGTTGCATCTTAGATCTAGAAATTGCATTTACAATTGTCATTTGTTGCTTGAACATTTTACAAATTGTTGCACACTTGAATTTTGAATTACATAATCATAAATTGGGTAAATTTTAGAAAATAATTCACTATCAGACTTGTAGGCACACAAACCTAAGATCCTTAAACAGTATAGCAGACAACCAAACTTTGAAAATTTTACCAACCTATGCAAGACATAGTCACCTTGGGTGACTTGGTCCAACTATTTTTGGCTCAGATTTGTATTAGATCTCTGTTTTTGTGTTTTTTGTCTGCTTTTACTTTTTGATTTTTATTTTTGAGTGTTTTATTATGACTGTTTGACAATTTAATGTTCATAGTGGGCACACCTAGTGTTTTGAAACTCACATGAGCTTCATGGCCTAATTTCCTATTTCCAATACTTTGGTGAGATGTAGTTGTAGACTTATGGCATCCCACACTATTGTTACATTTGTTGTGGATCTTGAGTCCTCCAACTCTTTCACGAAAGGTATTGTCAATACCCAACCCATTTTGGAATCTATCCCTAATCCTACCATACCAATGAAAACTTCGCAAACAAGCACCTTTATGGATGTTGAGACTATTGTTGCCCTTGTTCCCAAAGAAAAACTAAAATAATTAGACAAAGACTTAGAGGGATTGCAAGACTACTTAAGCACTAAATCCTTAGCTCAACAAATGGTGCCTATAGTGGACAACTTAATCAAATTGATCAATGATGCCTAAGGATTAGAGGTTTTGTGTAGTATATCCCATATAGTCGATGCCAATATCCCTACAATGGCTAGTTGCACTTAGGCATTAGGATATTTTCAAATCCAAGGAGGAAGCCAAATTTCCCTCCCCGCAACTATAGCCTTTGTGTGATAGAAATATGTGTATCAAAATGAATAAACAAATCACACAAAATGAAACATTAAACCAAAGAAAACTAAATAAATTGAATTCAAAGGAAACAAATAGAGCTTCTTCAGAGCCGTTCCATTTTCCTCTATCTCCAGGGATTTGTTTGAAGCTGCTGCTCTCAGATTGTGTAAGCAAAGCTTCTCCGAATGGCAACCTGCAGAACGAGTGTGCAAAGGAAAGTACTTCTCTAATGCTATATGCTGGTGGAGTGAAAAATGTTGATACGGATATGCACAGGGGCTGTAGATTATGCATAGGGGTTGTGGATTATGGATGCTATGATATGAGGTGAATAGGCCATGATATGGAATGATTCTATGCTATGCTATGATGCTAGAATGCTATGAATACTAGAAGGCTATGCTATTGCAATTTGGCTATAGTTTTCCTGTATGAAAGCTTCCCTGTAATTTCAAAGACCCGACAGTCCTTTTATAGCTTTTTGCAGGAAAAATCCTGGCTGGCAAAGATCAATGGCTATGAGATTGTCTGGTAGATTTGAATGGTGAGAGATGGAGAGGTTGAGAGGAAGATGGAGAATGTTGGGAGGTTGGAGAGAAGAATGGAGGCTTGTCTTCAACCCAAGGGAACAAGCTTGCACAGGAACAGAAAAAATAATTTTCTGTTTTGGAAGTTTGTTTCACGGTTGTTAAAGATAATCCCAAATTAATTAAATAAATAAATCTATTTAATCATTTATGTGAGTTTCTGATTTTGATTTTAGGACTATAGAATATTTAATTAAATATTTTAGAATATTTAATTGTGATGTGACTTTAGAAAAATTAATTAAATATTTTGAAATATTTAATTGTGAATGGATTTTAGAAAGGAATTTAATTAAATATTTTGAGATATTTAATTGTGAATGGATTTCAGAAAGGAATTTAATTAAATATTTTGAGATATTTAATTGTGAATGGATTTTAGAAAGGAATTTTTAATCTTTTTTTTGAATAAAATATTCAAGCCAAGATTATATGATAATTAATATAAATAAATCGTAATGTTTATTTAATTAATTAAGAAATGACTAAGAAGTGATTAAATAAACTTATTTATTTAATCGAAATAAAAGAATGAACAATATAAATAAATTATTTAAATTTATTTATACGTAGATCGAATTCAGATATTTAATTAAATATTAAAAATATTTAATTAATTACCAGACTATGTGATGTGACCATTTTTAGGTGTATACATTTTGCCCCTCTTTGAAGTGATGTGTTTTACGCATTGCTTCAAAGAATTTTGAAATTTTCCCCAGACGCTGATTGTCGAATGATGTTGATTGTCAAATGTTGATAGGTATATGCCCCCTCGAATGATGAATCGATAAGATTTTGATTTTTGTGAATTTTTTGAATTTTTAGACTTTTTTGAAATTTTTGGATTTTTATGATTTTGAAGATGTCGATTCATCATTTGAAAATTATGATATGAAGAAAATGACTTGAAAAGATATGAGATAAAAAAATGTGTGATAAATATGTTAGTATCAAAGTAAAACAATAAAAACACACAAATGAAACATTAAACTGAAGAAAAGCAAATAATTTGAATTCAAAGGAAACAAACAGAAGCTTCTTCAGAGCCGTTCCATTTTCCTCTATCTCCAGGGATTTGTTTGAAGCTGCTGCTCTCAGATTGTGTAAGCAAGGCTTCTCTAAATGGCAACCTCCAAAACGAGTGTGCAAAGGAAAATACTTCTCTATCCTATATGTTGGTGGGGTAAAAATACTGATATGGATATGCACAGGGGCTACGGATTATGCACAGGGGCTGTGAATTGTGGATGCTATGATATGAGATGAATAGGCCATGATATGGAATGATTCTATGCTATGCTATAATACTAGAATGCTATGAATACTAGAAGGCTATGCTATTGCAATTTGGCTATAGTTTTCCTGTATGAAAGCTTCTCTGTGATTTCAAAAACCTGGCAGTCCTTTTATAGTTTTTTGCAGACAAAATCCTGGCTGGCAAAGATCAATGGCTGTGAGATTTTCTGGTAGATTTGAATGGTGAGAGATGGAGAGGTTGAGAGGAAGATGGAGAATGTTGGGAGGTTGGAGAGAAGAATGGAGCCTTGTCTTCAACCCACGGGAACAAGCTTGCACAGGAACATAGAAATTAGTTTTTCTGTTTTGGAAGTTTGTTTCACGGTTGTTGAAGATAATCCCCAAATTAATTAAATAAATTAAATTTATTTAATTTCATTTATGATTTGTTTTGATTTTAGGACTATAGTTTAATTAAATATTTTAGAATATTTAATGTAGAAGAATTACTCAAATATTTTGATATTTAATTGTGAATGGATTTTAGATTATAAAAATATTTTAGAATATTTAATTATGAATGGATTTTAGAAGATTTAATTAAATATTTAGAATATTTAATTATGAATGACTTTAGAAGAATTTGAAATATTTAATCTTTATTTGAATAAAATATCCAAGCCAAGATTAAATGATAATTAATATAAATAAATCGTAATGTTTTATTTAGTAAAAGAAATGAAAAGAAAAGTGGGTAAATAAACTTATTTATTTAATCGAAATAAAAGAATGAACAAATATAAATAAATTATTTAAATTTATTTATACGCTGATAGAATTCAAAGATTTTAATTAAATATTAAAAATATTTAATTAATTACCAGACTATGATGTGACCTTTTTAGGTGTATACATTTTGCCCCTCTTTGAAGTGATGTGTTTTAAGCATTGCTTCAAAGAATTTGAAATAAATGTTGATGTCGAGTGTTGATAGGTATATGCCCCCTCAAACGATGAATCGATAAGATTTTGATTTTTGTGAATTTTTTGAATTTTTAGACTTTTTTGAAATTTTTGGATTTTTATGATTTTGAAATGTCGATTCATCATTTGAAAATTATGATATGAAGAAAATGACTTGAAAATATATGAGATGAAAAATTGATGACTAAAAATGCCCCTGCTATAATAAAATGTGTTAAAATGCCCCAATTTTGCTTTTAAATAGGTTAAAAATGTCATTTTCCATTTTAACCTAGTAAAAATTGTAAATTTTGAGCTCTGGAGTGAGAAAGATGGCACTTCCAATTCACCAGCACTGTTTCAAGCGCATCCAATGACATCAGCGGCCGGCGCATTATGGACCTGCGGTATGTACCCTATTAAACTTCTTCTTTTTGAAAATTTTCCGTTCGGAACATGTTTATCTATGTTTTGATTGTGAAAGATTGTATTTTAGCACCCTTAATTATTTTCGTAGCGCCCATGACCATTTGCATAGTGCATATGATTCTGTAGCGCCCATAAGGCTTTCTGTAGCGCCCTTGATAATTTCCATAGCGCCTATGATTCTGTAGCACCTATGAGGTTTTCTATAGCACCATCGATCCTTTCTATAGCGCCCTTGATCCTGTAGCGCCCTTGAAGAATTCTGTAGCGCCCATGACCATTTTCATAGCGCCCATGATTGGATGTTGTTGTGAGTAATAAATTTGTTCCCAAAGTTGTTGGAAAACAAATAATAGCTGACAAATTTGTTTTTAAAGTTGTTAAAAACAAATAAAATTGATAAGTTTGTTTCTAAAGTTGTTAAAAACAAACAGGATGTTGATAAATTTGCTTTCCATGATGATGAAAAACAAACAGTTGATTGATATGTTTGCTTCTAAGGTTGTTAAAAACAAACATGATGTTGATTAATTTGATTTCCATGATGATGAAAAACAAACAGTTTGATTGATATGTTTGCTTCTAAAGTTGTTAAAAACAAACATGATTTTGATTATCTGCTTTCCATGATGATGAAAAAAAATAGTTTGATTGATATGTTTGCTTCTAAAGTTGTTAAAAACAAACATGATTTTGATTATCTGCTTTCCATGATGATGAAAAAAAATAGTTTGATATTCAGATTTGATTGATGAATCGTGATGATTTGATATTGATTTTGCTTTGTCATGATGATGTCTCAATAAGAGAGATTGGGCATTTTGCAGTTACGGGAGACATTCCCGAGTACATGGACATTGATTCCCTAGCTGGTACAGGCAGATAGAGATATTATCGAGGCATGTGGCCTGACTTCATTACTTGAGATGCCTGAGGTGCGTCTCAATAGAGCTTTATTGACAGCACTTGTAGAGAGGTGGCATAGTGATACAAACACCTTTCATTTACCGACTGGAGAGATTACCATGACTCCAAAGGATGTGTATTGCATCTTGCGGATTCCAGTTATGGGAGAGATAGTGAGTTTCGATGTCTGAGAGGCTAGAGGTATGGATTCCTTGAGACGGATATTCGGAGATGATGAGATTGCAGGATATTATATCCCATGGAGAGAGATGACAGATTCATATGCACCCCTACCATTTGTACTTGCAGGTTTCATTGGAGGTGTTTTGTGCCCCGACCATAGGTCGAAGGGGTTCACAGTCAGGTAAGGTCGTGTTCTGGAGAGGATGGTGATACAGGGTACATGGTATGCGTGGGGATCATGCATGCTTGCGCATTTGTATGATGAGTTACACCACATTGTATACAGTAGAGGCTAGAGTTTTGTTGTTGGTTGTTCATTATTACAGATATGGGCATGGGAGAACTTTGCCATTATGCGACCGTTGACTCGTAGTCGACGACCTGTCGGTCGATCGTACAGATGGGGATATACCGATATTATTGCTCAGCTGAGACTGGGAAAACTAGATCATTGGCAGTGTCTCTTAGATGATCTTGATACAGTATGCTAGCGGCCATATGTAGATTGTGAGGCATGGCCAGAGGATGCGAGGGAGATGCCCTATGTCTTTACTTCCAGATATCTTATTGGCCGTACGTCGTGGATTATTGAGAGATTTCTTGTTGGACGAGTGTATCGGCAGTATGGTCGGCCTCAGGGTATGCCTATGGGTTCTGCGATTTATGCACGGCGACAGTAGGATATTGTAGTGTGGGTTCCATGGATTTCTTATGAGGTGGCGGTGGCAGAGTTCACTAGTTTAGGAGCACAGATGTGGGATTATCGAGCAGATATTCTTGACGGAGGGATGACACCAGAGTATGGTCAGTATATGGTAGAGCATCCTACACCACGATTGTTTGATCCTGATGAGCCTATTGCTCCAGTTGCTGTACAGAGACCACAGAGAGGTGGTCAGAGACGACAGAGAGAGGCAACTTTAGAGGGTGATGATTCAGAGGGAGATGATGATGATGAGGAGAGTGGAGGTAGTGATGATGAGTCAGAGGGAGATAGTGATGATGAGGAGAGTGGGGGAGGTGGTGATGGTGGTAGGAGAGGTGGTGATAGAGGTGGTAGGAGAGGTGGTAGAGGTGGACCGCGGATGAGACATACAGATCCATCATCCTCAGTGGATCCAGTGGTGTCAGGCCAGATATCTTCTTTGTAGAGTACAATGTAGAGCTTACAGATTCAGCTAGCACAAGCACATGCCTTGATTACACAGCTTCAGGGATAGTTGATGTTAGTTACTGCTAAGAGAGATACAGCTAGACAGTAGGGTGAGTAGGCCATCGCTCTAACTGATAGCCTACAGAGAGTAGCATCAGGTACCTTGCATGGCGACATGATGAGAGAGGTGACCAGAGCCACCTGGGAGGCAGAGTTATATAGGACTAGGTATCATGATGCGGTGCCACGTGAGCGGAGAGAGAGTTATACACAGTCGCGGTCTACTCATAGTCATTCTTGGGCCACTAGCAGGGGTGTGACACAGCCATTACCTCCAGGAGGTCCATCAGGGACAGGTGGAGTAGGTCCATTAGGTGCAGGTGGGATAGGTCCTAGACCAACACCATCAGAGGATAGCACTGCCTAGTGCATTTACATGATGTTTTAGTGATACTTTGTTGAGACATTTGTATACACCCTGAGATGATCTCATTTTTGATGATGTTATATCATGTGTAGTTGACATCTTTGTACATTTTGACATTCATTTTTGAGATATATGAAATGCAGCGATGATTTATGATGAGATAAATGCATCTATTTTCTATATGCATGATGTTTTATGATATGACGGTTTCTCAATTTTTATGCTTATGATGTATATGTATGCACGATTTATGAAATGATTAAAATCTATTGATGAATGATTATATGAATATGATGAATGGTACAATTTATGAATGTTTTATGAATGTTTTGATTATGATGTATTCTTTATTTTTATGATTTTCTGATACAAATATGTATGAAAAAATGTAGGAAATGATGTTTTTGCGAATGTCAAAATGTACTCAGTCATTTTATTGGGAAGACATGAAACATTTGATAATTTTCCAGCTTTTGGGAAAATCTATAAATGCAAAATGCATATTCCAACATGAATGCAATCTATACTAACCATGCAGGATATTCGTACAATATTGCCATTCTGAGAGCTTATTGTTGCTTTTTGTATCATCATAGAGCATTGAAATGTTGAAAGTTAATACAAGCATCAAAGAGTATGTTAGCACCAGTGATGACCTAAGTATTGTTTGCATAGTGAACCCATTTCCCATGCAAATTCCAAAATGTCATCAATGATACTTAGTAGAGCATGTCTCGCGACCAATTTGCATAGTACTAATGATTCGCTCACAAATAGCAGACAAAGAAAAATCATACTCCTTCCTTGCTTTTCTAGTTCAATACATCATTGAATTGCTCCAGAGATATGATAGAAAATCAAACAACCATTCAAATCTTGCCTAAAATATTTCAAACATTATTCAGATTAAGATCATCCAAGCTAGTTGTCAACATTGATGTTTTTGTTTTGATTTCAGTTGGCATTGAATAAGCATGTTGTGGTTGATTTGATACGGAAATGTTTGTTGCATTTTGGAAAATCGTCTTGTGTCTGTTTGTGATGTTCGAAAAGATCGTTGCCCCTCTCTTGTTCAGTCTATGTTGCTGCCCCCAGTGTAAACACAACCTAAAGATTATGGATTTGTACAAATTTCATCAAGCCATGATGAAACATAAGGATTCCCGTTGTATGATATGGATATGAAAGATATGTACAGATGATAGATATGGATAGAGTGTATAAAATAAGATATATGATGTTCAAGAAGATCCTTAACCTTGTCAAGATCAAAGGTGGAAATGTAAGGAATGGGCATGACCATGAATGATAAGATGGATGAAACTTGTCCCTAAGTGTAGAGTGCAAGAGGAATATGGAAGATAGGATATGGATGATAGGGAGATGCAGGAAGGACTTAAGCTTCAAGTTTCACAACCAAATATCCCTCTAATAAACCATGGCAATGGGAATTAGAATCCTAAATGTTGGCAGATTAATGATACGATGGAAGAATCTAAGGACTTATGCAAAAGTTTGGATTAAAGGAGAATGATGGGGTATGAATGTTGGATAATGGATAGGAGGTTGGAAGGCCTGTTGATGGATAGATGGAAAGGTTGGAAAGATCAACATTGGCACACACCTTGAAGGGCGGTGGAGTGATGGAGGAAAAATGGATTTGGAAGGTGATAGGTTATTAGATGAAAATTGGAGGAAGATTTTGGATTAGCAAATTTGGATGCCACTTTAGATTTTATTGCTTTTATGAGACTTTTAGGAATCCACATGACTTTTGACGTTGAGTTTTTCTTTGTGGACCTTTGTGGCCTTTGGCATTTTTCTTTTTGATTTATGGACCTTTGTGGTCTTTGAAAATTGCCTTTTTTCTTTTATGGGCCTTTGTGGCCTTTTAGATTTTTCTTTTGATTTTGGATCAAATTTTCTTTTATTTTTGCATGTCTCTTCGAGCATACATGTTGATCCTTTGATACATGTGGAGTTTTATTTTGAAGCTTTTGACATTTGGTACCAAAATTGCTTCCAAAAGAAATGGAAGGAGTGTATTGAGATGAACGATATGGAGGTATGATGGATGAGTTAATGAAGGAAGAATTTTGAAATTGGATCAAGGATGTGTGCCTTTGTTGCTCTTGAAGAATAGGATATGGACCTAGGATAGAGGGAAATTTTGATGGACTAGGATGAGGGCCTAGGATAGATGGAAGGTGTGATGAACTAGAATGAGGACCAAGGATAGATGGAAGGTTTGATGGACTAGGACACTTAGGTGTATAACCAAGGCCATGGTGATATGGGTTTCTTTGAATAGAAAGGGGTTCTAGGATACCTTGCTCATGAAGGCCTAATCCTTTTCCTTTGTAATTCATACTTTGACACATTCGTTTACCAATGGGATATGTATTGTTTGTGAAACAAGATGCGAGTCCATTTTGAGGATATGATATGGATGAGAGATAGGTGTTGGAAGTAAACTAGAATGGATAAAGGTGAAGGATCCCAAGTTATAGGTGTGGGGTTCATGGATAACTTGAATAGGTGTGATAGGCTCTTGACATGGGGATGATGGGGTGTTTTGATCTTGACTTGGAAAAGGATTATGAAATGGTATGAAAGGCATATCTTGATCATGAGGAGGATAATCATCTTCATGGGATGAAAGGGTATCCTTGAATGGAAGCATATATTGATCTTGATGAGGAAGGGAATCGTGAAATTTTGCAAAAATCATATCTTGATCATCAATTGGTAAGACATCATTAGATAGGATGAAAGAACTATCATGCTCTTGTGATGCAATAGAATATGGCATGGTATGGATTGATTAGATGATTGGACGAAGAACTTGGAAGGAAATTTTTTCTTGAGGTGGAAGAGGGATTATCATGGGTGAATAATGAAAGGAGGGGATCATCATATGGTTCTTGAGAGATGGGATCTTGATCAAAGATAGGAAGGGTTTGTAGAATGTTTTGATCGAGATGTGTAGATTGAAATGAATCATTGGATGTAAAGGATATGATAGAAGAAGGTGATTGAATGGAATCGTTATCTTGAGTGAAAGAATCGTGAGGTTCATTTTGAATTATGGGGGATGAAGATAAATGCATGACATGACAGGATTGGTCAATTTTATTTGATGGCTTAGATTTAGGCTTCTCATTTAACCTTTGCAAAAATTCAAAAACATTGAATTTGGATGATGTTGCTTTTGGAGGAGAAGAGGTTACATTCATATTTCCGTCAAAGGACTTCGTAGTTGTGCCCCCTTGTATTTCCTTGATTTGCCTTTGGAGTGCTCTTATTTGTTGGGGAAAACTACTAAGATCATTTAATGGAGTTTTAGTCTTTTTAGGATCTTCCTTAATTTTCTCCATATTGTAGTTAGATGGCAATTTGGCACCTTGGTTTGCAAAAAAATGAAAGTAGCCTTCTTTATCTCGCTCTAAGATCTTGTCCAAAATTATGTGAAACTGTGGATCATGTTCAACTTCTTGAATCATTTCATTGGTTATTTCATCATTTGAACTATTCCCAGTACGAAACCTATGAAAAGTATTTTCTTCCCTATCACCCATGTTGTAAAATGGACAACAGGCATATGCTTTTGAAATGTTCTTCTAGACTTAGATCACAAGTTTATAAGTGCAAAAATGATGATGTCTTGATCTGATAAGATGAAAATTTTATGATATGATCAAATGATGTTTCTAACTCTTGATTGTGGCTTCCAAGCTGAAAGGATATCAGAATCCTATTGGGGAAGTTGAATCAATAATCAAAAACTTGTTTGAAAAGATGCACTTTTTTTTTGAGATTTGATCCTAGTCTCGAAAAATGATAAGTGTGATCAATGTAATTGTGAGTTTTGGATGATCTTTATTGAATTAATGTTTTGAAAACACATCAAGCAAGTTGTAGAATAGTTGTCTTTAAACATTAAGTGTATGACCAAAATGTTTGTCAAAAATTATTTTCACAGGTTTTACACATGATAGATAGTTCAAACAGACTCACTCTTAGTACTCAAGTAGGTCATCATAGTAATCAACAGCCCACATCTTAGAACTACGTCGACTCACACAGCCGTGTCACCCCCGAAAGGGCGCTCGTGTTTTTGTCTTTTCCAGGTGCGTACTCAGAGTGACGGAAGTGGATACCAGATCCCCTGAGCAAATAGTCTTTGGTAGTTATATAGTGAGTATCTTGGGGGTAGATTCTTCCCTCCCCTACACTGTGATTATTATGATGTTCAGAAATGACTTCAGTTGGATACTACACTAAGTTCGTAGTAAGGGTTTCCGTTCGGTGCGGACAAATGATATACTCCCTCGAGAGACCTCCCTACCTTTAGAAAAAAGGCTTTGGGGATGGTTATCTTGCACACTACCGTCAAAAGAGGGTTTCCCAAAATTTGCTTTAAATTTTATAGTGGGGTGGAATAGCCTGGCTTTGGCTTGAACCCACTTGAGTCGTTCCTCTTGGGTGAGTACTTTTTCCCACAAGAGAAGGCTCTCTAAAAGGTATTATAAAAACTTAAAATTGCATGAAATAAATAGATGAGTTTGGCATTTTGATCACCCAGTTAAGGGAAGAGCATAGGCCTATCACCGTTTAAAGCAAAGCAAACAAGAGTTCAATTTTAAGCCCAAATAGACAATTTGCTATGCTAGGTGAAGATATTGCTTCACAAAGACATGAAGTTCTTTTTAGCCCAAAATAGAAAATGAAGTGACTATCCTAGGATTGCTTGATTTTGAATTAGGTGACTATCCTAGGATTGCTTCATTCCAATTAAGTGACTATCATAGGATTGATTTTTTTTCTATCCTGGTTGGTTTTTTTTTTTTTTTGAGCTCTTACTGGCCGCGGTCGCGTCGGATCCAGTCAAATCCTACTTTAAGTTCACAGTTACAATTGCTAAAAGCAGACATCAAGGGCACTAAAAGCAGAGTTTATAGGCGCGAGGATCTATCACGAGCACTGCAAGATTTGTCACGGCAACTGCGGGAGGATGGAGTCCATGGCTAGCTGGGAGGAGATGAGTCCACGGAAGCTGCGGATGAATCACGTGCGTTCTGCAGGATGAATCATGAGCGCTAAATGGGTGTGAATTTTGTTGAAGCGTGTTTATTGCTAATCCTATTTTTTGGCGTAACCTGTCATGAAAAACCTACAAAAAGATGTTAAAATAGGGGCAAGAGCCCCACGGTGGGCACCAAAAATGTGTGATATGTGTTAGTATCAAAGTAAAACAATAAAAACACACAAATGAAACATTAAACTGAAGAAAAGAAAATAATTTGAATTCAAAGGAAACAAACAGAAGCTTCTTCAGAGCCGTTCCATTTTCCTCTATCTCCAGGGATTTGTTTGAAGCTGCTGCTCTCAGATTGTGTAAGCAAGGCTTCTCTGAATGGCAACCTGCAGAACGAGTGTGCAAAGGAAAATACTTCTCTATCCTATATGCTGGTGGAGTGAAAATACTGATACAGATATGCACAGGGGCTGTGGATTATGCACAGGGCTGTGAATTGTGGATGCTATGATATGAGATGAATAGGCCATGATATGGAATGATTCTATGCTATGCTATAATACTAGAATGCTATGAATACTAGAAGGCTATGCTATTGCAATTTGGCTATAGTTTTCCTGTATGAAAGCTTCTCTGTGATTTCAAAGACCGGCAGTCCTTTTATAGCTTTTTGCAGGCAAAATCCTGGCTGGCAAAGATCAATGGCTATGAGATTGTCTGGTAGATTTGAATGGTGAGAGATGGAGAGGTTGAGAGGAAGATGGAGAATGTTGGGAGGTTGGAGAGAAGAATGGAGCCTTGTCTTCAACCCACGGGAACAAGCTTGCACAGGAACAAGAAATTAATTTTTCTGTTTTGGAAGTTTGTTTCACGGTTGTTGAAGATAATCCCCAAAATAATTAATTAAATAAATTTTATTTAATTTCATTTATTGAGTTTGATTTTTGATTTTAGGACTATAGAAGGTTTAATTAAATATTTTAGAATATTTAATTGTGATGTGACTTTAGAAGAATTAATTAAATATTTTGAAATATTTAATTGTGAATGGATTTTAGAAGATTTAATTAAATATTTAGAATATTTAATTATGAATGGATTTTAGAAGATTTAATTAAATATTTAGAATATTTAATTATGAATGGACTTTAGAAGAATTTAAAATATTTAATCTTTATTTGAATAAAATATCCAAGCCAAGATTAAATGATAATTAATATAAATAAATCGTAATGTTTTATTTAATTAATTAAGAAATGAATAAGAAAAGTGATTAAATAAACTTATTTATTTAATCGAAATAAAAGAATGAACAAATATAAATAAATTATTTAAATTTATTTATACGCAGATTGAACTCAAAGATTTAATTAAATATTAAAAATATTTAATTAATTACCAGACTATATGATGTGACCATTTTTAGGTGTATACAGCCTTTATTCCTACATTCACATTGCCAATTGTAGCTTCAACAATACAACCAACAAATGGCATAACTCCAAGCTTAGGGATTTCAAGTGGGTTCCCTTATAGTTTCATGATATCACATGTGACACCTCAATATTCATCACCTCTAATAAACTTGAAACATATTAGTCTACCAAGCACTTACATAATCCCACCATATTCACCATATTCTCAAAACACGGCAAGCAATGATTCGGTCATAAACCAATTGTTGCAAAATATAACGTCACCTCACAATAAATCTCCACATTGGACCAAACTCAAAATGGAAAACTATTACAATATGTCAAAAGGAGTCCATTGTCACTTAAATCTTGAAGAAACTCAAGCCACAAAACACATAGATATCTATGTTTGAGAAGTACAATGGTAAAGGAGATCCTAATAGTCATATATTGGCTTATATGTGTAGCATAGAAAATTGTGACCCTTAACAATTTCACACTATGTTTTGGCCCCCTAAATTATTGAGCCTAATTGACCCCCTAATTGCCTAAAATTATGCATTATGGGATCCCATTTGCACCACTTTTCAATAAATTACGAGCATTGAATAAATTCATCCAACTCATGTGTTATTCTCAACATTCAGTGTCCTGGAAATTTGGCCCAAGACCCATACACTCTTGAGCGTATGGGCCCCCCTTCCTAACTAGGACCTATTTTGGGATGCATTGTTAGCGACATTTTAACATTTAAAATTCAAATTTCAAGTGTCGACTTTTGAGATCAATTTTTGGGGAAATTAGAATAATAGTGTATAAATACTTAGTCATTTCACCATTTAAAACTAGAACAAAATTAGAAGAAAGAAAGAAGGATATTTTATGAGAAAGAGTTATAGTCAAGAGCAAGTCAAGAGCAATATTTCAGTGATTTATTGCAGCAATTCAAGATCCAAGCATCATGTCAAAGTGTATGTGAGTTCATGTTGTCATATTATCATTGTTTTGTGAATGCCAACCCTTTTTATAGGCCTCCAAAGCATTCAAGCAAGAAAGATCCAAATCCTTGAGGTGATGTGCATGACTTTAGTCCTTCAAGGAAGCCACTAAATGGTGGTGAGCTGTGTTGGAAACTTGCAGCCATTTAAAGGCAATTTCCACATAACCCAAAAGGGAAATCTATCTAATTAAGTATTTAGAATCCACATGCAAGAGAATAGAAAACATACCCATGAAAATATGACAAGATATACCCTGGGAAAACCCTCAAGAGGGAAAATCCTAGCCTCCAAAAGCATCTCTCATGTATTATTCAGCAATATATATTACAATACATCTTTAGAGTCTCCATGAACACCATTGAAGCAACAAGCCCTCTCCAAGCAATCCATGTGAACAAGCATGCAACCACACATCCCATGCCATGCTTCAAACCCTCACAAATGATAATTAGAGATAACATGCAAAACTTACCACCCTAAACAACTACCTTTTTGGTTGCTTTTATAGAAGCAAGTTCGCACAAAACCACCAAGTGGTATTACACAAAAACCTTGTGACTAAAACCATGAGATCACAAAACCATGTCCCCACATTTAATATTGGGTACTTTATTTATTTATTTTCCCCAATATTAAATAATTACATTTTAGCAACTTAACTTATGTCCCAATGTTGCATGCAACATAAAATGGCCCCAAGAATAATTACATTAAATATATTATGCAAGGTGTACAACACATTTTTTTCCTAACATTCTCCCACTTGTTGTATACATTGCATAAGGGGAAAAAGTAACCTTAAAACATGAACCAAATGAACAAGCCATGTAGCCACATATACCATCAAGGAATTGAAGTGCTCCATGTACTCCATCAAGATACCTACAACAAGAATCAAAGTGACCACCATCCCAAACATGAATTCTCTCATCCTCCATCATGCCAAAGCACAAAGATAAGAATCAATCCAAAGAGAAGCCACACAATCTGTCACATCAAAGCATAAGTCCTACTCAATCGATATACCAAACACATACACTCAATCCAAAGGTAACTATATACACCAGTAGTCGTCAAGATACACAAACCCATAACTGAAATAACACCCACAACAAGTGTCAATACATCCAACTATCCATACCTCCAAGGTATACAAAACATAGTAAACTCATGCCATAAACATATACACCCATAAATTGCAATCATAAAATTCATGTGCAAAACCTATAAAAGAATGACATACACATCCAAGAGTTCCCATTGCATGGGTAATGCAAATTTTAAAAAGATCAAGGCATACCAATTCTACCAATAGCATCATATAGAAAGTGTAAACAACATCATGTAGAACCAATGAATCATCCACACTGATATGAAAACCTGTAAGAATAACTCTCACCACTAGTCTCCATAGCTTTCCCAAGTTCTCCACACCCAACAAAGGAAAAAGATAAAGGAACCTCCATGTCATCACCCAAGAACATAAGTGAAAACACATGACCACAATCTAGTGATCACAATAGCTCCAGCCAAACCTCAAACCAATGTAATGTGAAACCAAACATCTAGGAAGATAACCAAGACCAAAGAGAGAAAAATTGCACATCATATACATGTAGATAAACCTCCTACATACACCTCTAAATTCCAAATGTGTCAAGTATGCTCTCCTCCACAACGCCCCAAAGGAAAATCCATAACAACACCCAACCGTTCAATCACCAAGATCAAACATAACATATGTATCATGTAATCAACATGGATGTAAGCCTCTCATAACCAAAGAAGATCAAACTAAATCCATTCCCAATGAAGGAAATAAGCCCAAAACACCTCCTAAACTCAACATCAATGGATGTAATCATAATGCATAAGGAGATAGACATGCCAACACTCCTCAAATGAACCCTCCAAAATGATATATCCATAGCTCAAGATCCATATGCATGAGAAGATAAAGCATAAACATAAAGCATGTGAAAGTAACAATGGGAAATACCTCTCAATTGAAACCACTAAGAAGACCAAGAGTGGGGAATGAGAATGCTCCTCTGAGACATCCAAGTCATCATGACTCATCCAAGAACACTCTCCTCATAGGTCCATGTTGAACTCATGTCCAACCAAGGTGTAGGCTCCTCGGACTTCTTGCTGAAATCTCATCAAGAGTAACCATCTCAACTCATGTCTCTAACCATAAGAGAAATCAAGCCTCACCTATGTCTCCAAGTAACCATGAGTACCTATAACCAACCAATCCATTCCAAACTCCAAATACAATATAGAACCATCATGAAGTAATCAAGAAAATGTCGATGTACCCAATACCAAGAGAACCACACAAGATCAATGTCAAAGCTTTAGGAACATAAACATGGCATCCATGATATAACACCTCAAAGAGTATCATATGATCCAAGGAACATAACAAGCACCTGTATCATGCCAAAAATCTAACGTACGATCAAGAGTAAATCATGACATAATAGCATAACCATCATATCAAAACAAGGATCACATATCATAATATAAATCATGGCACCTCAACCAAAGACTAAAGAAGTCCTGCATGGAAAACAAAGATGTCAACATATCCAAACCGCATAAAGATAACCATCCTCTGCCAATGAATCTAAAGATGCCAATGAACCTTCATTGCATAGAAGTAGAAAACCAAGAGTCCATCCACGACACCAACAAATAATGCAGAAAATCATCCTCCATCAAATGGCGAAACCACATCACTACCAACAACTCCCATTGAATTGTGATACCGAGTCATACATGGCATTGTGACAACCATCCTCTCCATGAAGATAATCTAGGCCTACACACACAACTAAAATCTCAATAACATAACAAGCAAAACCAAAATCTCCAAGCCAAGAAGATACCTACAACTTCCAAACTATCATAAACATATCCAACACTGCCTAAACCATCATTATCAAAAGATCCCACTAAAAAAGTGTAATCAATCTATCCATGATTGTATCATGATAAAAATATCCTCATGAAGATCAACCAAATACCCTCACATAATCAAAGAACTCAAATATAACAAGAGCTCCCAAAAGGAAAAGTAAAACCATGATCCTCATACCATGAAGATACACCACCACAACCATAATCAGGAACCAATCCAACACCACCAACAATGCACCTGCATAAACCATCATGACATGCCGAAGTCTCTAATGCACAAGAAACATCCATGACACCATGATCACCACCAAATGTACCAACAACTCAACCCAACCATGTCCACATATCTGCATAATCATAGTCAACTGCATAGGTCTCATATCATGATTGTACCTAGTAATACCATCTCACCTCCTCAACATGACCACAAAACTAGCAAACCAAGTGACTAAACCAAGCCACCAAAATTGAACATGCATCAACACTAAAATATCAATGGGAAAAGACAACCCATGTCCAAGTCACAAATGCAACATGTAAGTATAGACTACCTACAACATTGCTCAACTTTTAGATACAACAATGCAACATAAAAATCCAAACATATATCGATAACCATGTCAAATGAGAGAATAATTTGAGATGTACAACTAAGCATACAATGAATCTAACATCAAATCTCTAAGATACGATCATCCATAAACTCATAGTATCACCATAGTCAAAGTAACTCATAAAACACTTAGATAAGGAAAATAACAAATAAACCATGCCAAAATAACTCCAAACCTAATCCATTGTGTAGTGCTCTGAACAAGCTTTCTGTTGACTATTCAAAGTCCAAAATCCGACTCCGTATGCACCCGATATCACCTCTTGAATCTCAAAAAAAACACCTGACTTCCAGCTAGAAAAACACCATCAAAACTATAAAATATCAAAAACTAACTATCACCACAGCATAGAGCACTGATTCAACTTTCCAACGAGTCCAAGAAGTCAAAAAATGGAGCACCTAGGCGAAAGTGATTCCACCCCCCGAAGTAAAACAACAGTTTGCATGTGAGACAAAAAAAATTAGCCACCCCTGGTGGTTGGGTGGCAACCCCACCTGGGTGGCACCACTCATACTGGTGGCGGACGCGAAATAAAAGTTTATCCTGATTAAATTTATATCCTTTTAAAAAAATTTGGGCCCCTTTCGAAAAATTCCATCAGCCTTTACATGCATGGAGGATTTAAAATAAAAAAATTATATTCAAAATTTGAAACCCCATAAAGGGGTGGGCTGGCAGTTCACCTGCCAACAGGGCTGTCGATGGTACCATAAGGTACCACCTGCACCCTAGAAGTGTCGGCTGACACAAGCAGGTGGGTACGGGGGTGGCCCCACCTCCCCCATTATATATATATATATATTTAAAAACTTTTCAATGAAACTTTTACAACGACCCTTTTTTCTAATTATTGGTTTTTAATTTATTTTGTAGGGACAAAATTCTAATATCGATGAGCGAATATTTTTAATTTCAGATTTTTAATATTTTATTTTTTGAGAAGGTCGTACGACTACAAAAATATAACATTTTACAAAAAAAAATTGCATTTTTTTCTAGTAACCAAAATAGGGAAAATTATATATCAAAATTCGTCTCTTGGCCAACCTAGATCCAATTATGAGGTCTATTTTGTTCCAAGAGTTCTTCTATAAATTTTCCCCTAGAAAACCTCCACTTGAATGCAAAACCAAGAAACCCATTTCACCCCAAATTTGCAAACAACCCATCAAAACAACAAACCCAAAACCCTCAAATCTGCAATAAACAACCTGCAAAACCCTCAGATCTGCAATAATCAACCTACAAAACCCTCATATCTTGTCATGCCTTTCATTCTCTCATGCAATGCATAGATTCAAACTCAAACAATATTTTTCTCAACCATGGATTATACAACCACAACCTTGGCTCTGATACCACTTATTGGAAACTTGCAGCCATTTAAAGACAATTTCCACATGCAAAAGAATAGACAACATACCCATGAAAACACAATATATACCCTAGGAAAACCCTCGAGAGGGAAAAACCCGACCTCCAAAAGCATCCATCTCTCATGTATTATTCAGCAATAAATATTGCAATACATCTTCAAAGTCTCCATGAACACCATTGAAGCAACTAGCCCTCTCCAAGCAATACATGTGAACAAGCATGCAACCACACATCCCATGCCCTGCTTCAAACCCTCACAAATGCTAACCAGAGCTAACCTGCAAAACTTACCACCCTAAACAACTACCTTTTTGGTTGCTTTTATAGAAGCAAGCTCCCACAAAGTTAGTTGTTTAGGGTGGTAAGTTTTGCATGTTAGCTCTGGTTAGCATTTGTGAGGGTTTGAAGCATGGCATGTGATGTGTGGTTGCATGCTTGTTCACATGGATTGCTTGGAGAGGGCTTCTTGCTTCAATGGTGTTCATGGAAAATCTGAAGATGTATTGTAATATTTATTGTTGAATAATACATGAGAGATGGATGCTTTTAGAGGCTAGGTTTTTCCCTCTTGAGGGTTTTCCTATGGTATATCTTATGTCATATTTTCATGGGTATGTTTTCCATTCTATTGCATGTGGATTTTGAATACTTAGTTGCATAGATTTCTCTTTTGGGTTATGTGGAAATTGTCTTTAAGTGGCTGCAAGTTTCCAACAAGTGGTATCAAAGCCAAGGTTGTGGTTGTATAACCCTTGGTTGAGAAATTTTTTTTTTGAGTTTGAATCTATGCATTGTATGAAATAATGAAAGGCATACCAAAAAAGATCAAGGCATACCAAGTCTACCATTAGCATCATATAGAAAGTGTAAACAACATTATGTAGAACCAAGGAATCATCCACAATGATATGCAAACCTGTAAATCAATAACCTATAAGGAAAACTCTCACCACAAGTCTCCGTAGTTCTCCCAAGTTCTCCACACCCAACAAAAGAAAAAGATAAAGGAACCTCCATGTCATCACCCAAGAAAATAAGTGAAAACACATGGCCACAAGCTAGTGATCAAAATAGCTCCAGCCAAACCTCAAATCAATGTAATGTAAAACCAAACATCAAGGAAGATAACCAAGACCAAAGAGAGAAAATCTGCACATCATATATTTGTAGAAAAATCTCCTACATACACCTCTAAATGCCAACTGTGTCAAGTATGATCTCCTCCACAACACCCCAAAATAAAATCCATGACAACACCCAAACCATTTAATCACCAAGAGAAAACATAACATATGTATCATGTAATCAACATGGATGTAAGCCTCTCATAACCAAAGAAGATCAAACTAAATCCATTCCCAATGAAGGAAATAAGCCCAATACATCTCATAAACTCAACATCAATGAATGTAATCACAATGCATAAGGAGATAAACATGCCAATGCTCCTCAAATGAGCCCTCCAAAACCATATATCCATAGCTCAAGATTCAAATGTAAGAGAAATAAAGTATAAACATAATGCACTTGAAAGAAACAATGGGAAATACCTCTCAAGTGAAACTACCAAGTAGACCAAGAGTGGGGAATGAGAATTCTCCTCCAAGACATCCCAATCATCATGACTCATCCAAGAACACTCTCCTCATAGGTCCATGTTGAACTCACATCAAACCAAGGTGTAGGCTTCTCAGACTTCCTACTAAAATCTCATCAAGAGTAACCATCTCAACACATGTCTCTAATCAAAAGAGAACTCTAGCCTCACCTATGTCTCTAAGAATGCATGAGTACCTGTAACCAACCAATCCATGCCAAAATCCAAAAGCAATATAGAACCTATTAGAGCTACTAAAATCCTGATGGATTTTCATCTCCATGGGTATGGTTACCCTTTGATAAACCCTTGTCCTCATAGGTGAGTAGGGTTGTATCTTAAAGTATGTGAATGTTATAAATTTTGGTTGACCTGCTCAATTGGTCATTGGACCCTTAAGTCATTTCTTAAGCCATCCAACACGTTGCTCTACCGGCCCCATCAACTCGAAGAACCAGTTATCAAATTTTCCCACCATGTTAAGTTTTCCTAAGGTCATATTTTAAATTTAACCCAGAGACTTGTGCGTTAAGCCATTAACCCCGGAGGGTCCCATCGTCGTCAAGTTGGTCCATTTAATGCTAATATTGCATGATGTGTAGGTTGCAAGATTTGAAAATCAGGGAGAATATCTCAACCTTACCTCACCATCCCATGGGAGTTAAGTGACAACAAGTTAAATACAGTGAGGTTGGCGAGAAGTTGACGCATGTTCAGTGCAGAGTGTGAGACCCACTCCCCACTATCGATCTTGTAGACTGTATGTTCAACGAGTGGTTGAGATCAAGTGGGTGGAATGATCTTCACCGTTCTTCGTTGGTTCGCTGAATTAAAGTGAGCGATGGTTAAAAATAGCGAGATCAACTAGATCTCGACACCTGTCCTCCATTTGCTCAGACCGTGGAGCCCATACACAACAATGGTGTCATCCGACATAGACGAAAATGATTGGTTGTAAGTGTTTTAGCAAAGCACCACTGGAAATCAATGGAAGTCAAATGAAGGTTGGTTGTCTGATCATCCATCAAGGAAGAGAATCAAAGGATAGCATTCAAATTTGGAAAAATAGCATGTGACATCCATTTTTATTCTAAGCAGCCAACTTGCATTAATGGTGTATAGCCTACAAAGTGATTGGGTCAATCTAAATTCATGTGACAACGCAAATACTGGTAATCATGAAGGATATTCTACGGACTCCATGCAAATGGGGAATTGAACGGTGCCAGTACACCTTCTAACGGGCTGCTAAGGTTACACATGTGTGATAAACATCCAGTGTGGATGCCATTGCTTTACCTAATAAATATAGCAGGGGTAGTTGCTATTTGCATCATTATCATTTAGCAATTAAGCACTTTCTAGTGTGAGTAGTTATCAAAAGAGAGGATGAGAAAACCGATGAGAAGATATATTTGCTTGAGTTCATTAAAGTATGGGTCAGATGCACAGGAAGTTGCTCCCACCATGAAAGTAGACATTTCTTCTGAAAAGTCTGGACTGGCACCTAGTAAATGCATTTGAAGGTTGCAATTTTAGAATGATGTTGCAGAAGGAATAGATGACAAAGGAAAGGGTCCAATGCAGTCTCTTATGGGGGTTCGGAGTGAAAAGTAAGGTATGGACATGGATCCTATGGACACCAACGTTCTCCTATCAACCTCATGAGCAATTCCCTTGATAGTGGCTCTAAGATCGATTCTACTTACGATCGGTACTTGGCCTTGTTAAATTATGGCTTTCCCTCTAACGAGGAGGTGATCTTTGTCTTGCCACTTGCAGTTAAGACCCCTAGTGGGAAAACTGAAACCATGGTGAATGAAGAAAGAAAAAATAAGGAAGCTGAGGTGTCCTCCCTACCTCTGGCAACAATAAGAAGTGGTTGTGTGTATCGTGGGCGTAATGCTGGTGGTGGAGAGGTGATAGGAAATAGAGCATTGGTTGTGTGTGGGGTTGGTACTTTTTTTGTTGATGCATCATGTTCTGGTGGTCCTAGTTTTGGCGTATGTGGCACTTTTTGGTTTTTAACATTGGTTGTGTGCTTGCGTGGCATTTTTGGGTACCTGGTTCATGATGGTGTAGATGGTGATAAAGGAGAGATTTGGCGGGAATTTGCATTTCTCCCCTCGGTCGAAGGTTATTTTTTGTTGTGGATTTTGGAATGCAAAAGAAAAATGCAGTCAAAATTTTGATAAAATGAAAAATATATATTGAAACTGCAATTGAGCCCAGAGCTTGTTGCTTCCCTTGCGTTATAAAAGGGAAACAAAGGATCATTTTGATATGGAAGAAGATAGACTCTGGCTAGGGTTTTGGTCGAAAGTATACTAGTAGATAGAAATAGACTAGTCCATCAATTTTGAGTTTTATGAATGAACATATAGAATTACCTTAAATTTTTTCTTAGAAATAGTTCAAAGTGCAAGTTAATATATATAATTCTAATATATTTCTCTCCTCTTGCAAGTCTGAGTGAATTTTGAATGAAATATTAATAATATTTTGTTCTACTTTGAATATTTGTTCAAATGCATGTCTCTAGTCTCTGTGTTGATTCAAGTAATCAATTAAATACTTAGATGGGGCCATGAATTTATGTATATTTGCAAAGTATTTGATAAGTATTGATATATTAGAAAACTCAAGTTCCATGATGCAAATTATTGTGTGGGTAGTCTATTTTATTACTGGGTCATTTTTGTTTTACTGATTCTTGCATATGTGACTCTATTTTACCCAATAGATATGACACTAATTTTTTCCTTAATGATTCACCTAAAGGGTTAATCAAATAATCATCCAATGACCAGCCTGTAGCCAGGGTTTAAATTCATTTGAAAATTCATTGATTCAAATATTCATGTATGTCTATTCATATCAGGGATGTCTTCATTTTGATGAACGGGTAGCAAATTAATTAGAGACGAGCCAATTTCTAAGTAATTGTTACATAATTATCCTTCATCTGAGTGTGATCTATGTTATGAAGTGTTCAACATAGCTAAATCTTAAATGAGCACACTAGGAATACCCTCCTTGGTCCCACAAAGCCTAAAGTGTAGAAGATCTTAGTCATTGGCTAGATCTTGTTAGTTGGTCATTCATTCCAAGAGTCTTGAGTATAGGAACTGGCTATTCCTTAGAGATATCTTAGGTGCAATGGAAAATACCAACAGAAGGAGACTCTACTGGGGATTGCTCTTAGAAGTTCAGTTGTAGATTGTCTTATCAAAGAGTCATTCAAATCTTGAACTATCTTTTGTAACTGAAGGTTGAAAATCATTGAGAAATCTCATTTTCCCATCTAAGTCACCAATAGAATGGTGACTACTAGGGAGAATTCTGAATCTCCAATTTTAGATGGTTTTCATAGAGTCATATTATTGATTTCCATTCCGAATTTAGTTCAAATATTGAAGGATTTCAAGCCTGGAGAAAGAATTTGTTGTGTATAACCTGAAGATTTCAAATATTTGTGGTGCTCTACTAGTGAAAGGAACTCAAAAAGAAAATTACATGTTAAAGAACTTCATTTTGTTTGAAGTTTAGTCCTCTATGAAGAGAGGTGGTGACTCTGTCAAGAAGAACTTGTCAAAGAGGTGAAAAGTTCCAGATCTACAATATTTTCAACATAATTTGCACTAGTTGCAACGTTTCTAGGTATTCTTCACACATTTGAACATCTTATGAACAACTTTTCTTCCCTATTGAGTGATTCAACACTAGATCAGGGAACATTCAAGAATCTTAGCATGCTTCATATGAAATTTATGTAATAGATTGCAAGAAGCATGTCATGTTGTAGATCTTAGGTGGCCTTTGTATTGAATACTTGTGCTAAGATCTTTAGATTACGCTTGTGAAAGGAATTGAAGTGGTGTTGAATAAATTGTATAAATATTTTAGAATTCCTTTTTTAAGAATTAAGGGGTGAGTTGTTGATTTGTGCCATCTAGTACAAACATGGATATAAATACATAAGTCAATCAGCCTGGGGCTCATCAGGATGGCTTCTATACTGATAGGTACAAAGCTATCAACTTTGACAATATTTGTGGCTACCCAAATGTTATGCCACCCAAGATCAGTGATAAGATACCAAAGTTTAGTGGTGAAAAATCTGAATCAACAAAAGGACATCTGCAAGAGTTTGTAGATATAATGGGAGATTATGAGGTTGAATTTGAAGATGTGGTGATGAAACTATTTGTTCAATCATTAAAAGGTGATGCAAGATATTGGTTCTCTTTTCTACCTACTACCTCAATACACTATTGGAATGAACTTAAGGATGCTTTCCTTGAGAAATTTGGTAGTAGAGTAAGCCCAAGTGTGGCAAGGATAAATTTCATGGAGATCTCTAAAGGTAAGGATGAATTGGTCCCTACATTCAACCTTAGATTTTCCAAAGTTATAAGGGAAATCCCTGAATACATAAGACCAAATGATACAGAGTGCTTAGTTGTATATTTAGGAGCATTTGACAAGAAGATGAGTTTCTTGTTGAGAGATAAAGAACCAGCTACATTGCAGGAAGCTTATTAGGAAGCTATGAATATTGAAAATAATTTGAAGTACTCAATTATGAAGAGATATGCAGTAACCAATCCTGCTAGTTCTAGTAGTGTCCAGACAATTCGACTGGTTCAATTAGAAAATAGAAGTGTTCATCAGGATGAGGATTCTTTAGATATTGTGCTTACATCAAGCAATGTAGATCAAGCATCAACTTCTACCCTGCCATGCAGGGGAGGGATGAACTTGATGTTATCTATTGGAAAGTTGTATGAGATAAAGAGGCATACAAATGAGTCAGCATACGACTCATTTTCAAGGTTCTTGGATACTTTAATGGAAATTACCATAGGATTTAGACCAAGTGAACAGATGTGTATCAATCTATTTTGTGAAGCCTACATCTTAGGATCAAGCCAGTGGCCTGAATATATGAGGCCCCATAGCATTCACCAAGTGGTGGATTGGATAAGTATAGTTGAAGAGGTTAAGCATGGTAATATGTATTCCATTTCATCCCACCATGTGGATAGTGATTGTCACAATGAGGATAGACAAAGAATAACATTGTCAGATCCATAGGGAGCATCAGTATCAGGTCAGTTAGCTATTGAGTGTTGTCATTTCATAGACAGTCTGAAGATAGATGCACCCGACAGTGATGAGGATGAAGAAACATAATGTGAATTCAAGGAGATCATCTCTCATTTTTCCCCTCTAGATACCTTGAGCCATGAGCTTACACAGAAGATGCATGAAACTGCACAAATGTATTTTGCTATAATTGATCTTGTGTCATATGATAGTGAGGATACTCTTGATAAGGCTCAAGCAAGGATTCAGAGAAGTGAAGTTGAGTCTGCACCATCTTCATTTGAATATGATTCCTCTTGTGAGTTAGAGGTTGAATCTATGGCTTCTAGTACTGGGTATGTCAATAGCCTTGAAGGGATCTACTTTTTAGGAAGTGAACAATTCTCTTCATGTGAATAATTTTTAGAGCATGGATCAATAGTTGTGGGCATAAGTGATGAAGAAGTGGGTGAATCCACTTCTCTATGTTCCTCAAGTGATTATACTAATTTTGAAGGCTTGGAAGACCTAGGCCAAGGGATTTTTCATGATGAAGATGATGAGATACATCCAATTATGTCCAAGATATAGCAAAATTCTTTATTTGATAAACCTACACCTATCATTGAGGATACAAGGGAAGATTCCTATTGGTGTAGGAACAATTATCTATTTGAAGACAACTCTGATGAGTTCTTATCGGATGTTAGTAGCACATGTGTTGCAGAGGATGTACGTAGATACCAAGGTGATCATTCATTCAAAAATATTGGTCTAGATTTCATACTTTGTCAACTAAAAGAAAAATCTAGTGGCACACCTATGATGAGGATTGCTTGTCAGCAGAAGGTTGAGTTGCTACCAACCTATAATCTACAGTGCAAGAAGGGGCAAGACAAAGAGGAAAATTTTATCTTTGATGACTAGAGAACTAATCAGGTTGATTACATTAATTCTCTAGTGAAAGGGGATTTTCTTGGTGTGTATGAGGTTGTAGTTAAGTGCTTTGTAGATGCTCCTTATCTTCTGGATATGATTATGGATTTCCTTTCACCCACCAAAGACAATGTTGATAAGAAGTATATGAAAGAGATGTATGGTTCTATTGTCTCTTTTCCTGATCTTATGAAAGAATTCCCAGATGTAAGCCATAGTGCTTATGAGGTTTTTAAATTTGATGAACAGTTTGGGTATGATACCACATCTCATCATGATGCAGAATATGAGAGTTTTATATTTTCAATACAATTTGATGAATCCATGATGAGAAAGGGAGACTATAACAGTGGTATTTCAGGTGTTAAGGGGAATACTGATTGCAATGAGGTTAGACACTTGGAATTGCACAATATTCATGAGAATCCACTGCTAGTGAAACAAGCCAAGGTGTTTGATAGAGGAAAAAATTTCCCCTAAGGTTTGGGGGCCATGGGCCTCCAGTTTGAGGATTGAAGCCAATGGTTCATATGAGGCTTCTGAAATGAATTACAATGTTTCTTTGTAAATTTCTATACATAGGGTTTGGTGTGTTTTCTTTTTGTTGTGTTTTCTTTCCTTGTCTGGGTAAGCCCCCTTTTGGCCTTCTACCTTGGTCTACTTCAGCCGGAGATTTTGTTCTTGTCATACCCACTAGGGGTATGCGTCCCCAAGCATGAGCCGCTATTAGAGCTTCTAAAATCCTGATGGATTTTCATCTCCATGGGTCTGGTTAGCCTTTGATAAACCCTTGTCCTCATAGGTGAGTAGGGTTTTATCTTAAAGTATGTGAACGTTATAAATTTTGGTTGACCTACTCAATCAGTCATTGGCCCCTTAAGTCATTTCTTAAGCCATCCAGCACGTTGATCTACTGACCCCATCAACTCGAAGAACCGATTATCAAAATTTCCCACCATGTTAAGTTTTCCTAAGTTCGGCTTTTAAATTTAACCAAGAGACTTATGTGTTAAGCCATTCACCTTGGAGGATCCCATCACCATCAATTTGGTCCATTTAATGCTAATATTGTGTGATGTGTAGGTTGCAAGATTTGAAAATCAGGGAGAATATCTCAACCGTACCCTTCCATCTTGTAGGAGTTAAGTGACAACAAGTTAAATACGGCGAGGTTGGTGAGAAGCTGATGCATGTTCAGTGCAAAGTGTGGGACCCACTCCCCACAACCGATCCCGTGGACCACATGTTCAAGTGGTTGAGATTAAGCGGGTGGAAAGATCTTCACCGTTCCCCACTAGTTCGCTAAATTAAAGTGAGCAATGGTTAAAACCAACGAGATCAGCTAGATCTCGACACTTGTCCTCCATTTGCTTAGACTGTGGAGCCCATACACAATGATGGTGTCATTCGACATGGATGAAACTGATTGGTTGTAAGTGTTTTAGTGAAGCACCGCTGGAAATCAATGGAAGTCAAACGAAGGCTGGCTGTCTGATCATCCATCAAGGAAGAGAATTGAAGGATAGCATTCAAAGTTGGAAAAACAACATGTGACATCCATTTTTATTCTAAGCAACCAACCTGCATTAATGGTTGATAGCCTACAAAGCGATTGGGTCAATCTCAAGTCGTGTGATGACGCAAATACTGGTAATCATGAAGGATATTTTATGGACTCCATGCAAATGGGGAATTGAACGGTGCCAGTAGACCTACCAATGGGCTACTAAGGTTAGACATGTGCGATAAACATCCAGTGTGGACGTCATTGCTTTACCCAATAAATACAGCAGGGGTAGTTTCTATTTGCATCATTATCATTTAACAGTTAAGCACTTTCTAGTGTGAGTAGTTATCAGAAGAGAGGATGAGCAAACCAGTGAGAAGATCTGTTTGCTTGAGTTCATTAAATTTTGGGTCAGACGCACAAGAAGTTGCTCCCACCATGAAAGTAGGCACTTTTGAAAGGTCTAGATTGGCACCTAGTAAATGCATTCGAAGGTTGTAATTTCATAATGATGTTGCAGAAGGAGCAGATGACAAAGGAAAGGGTCCAGTGCAGTCTCTTACGGGGTCGGAGTGGAAATTAAGGTATGGACATGGCTCCTATGGATGTCAGCATTCTCTTATCAACATCATGAGAATTTCCCCTGACAATGGCTCTAAGACCGATTCTCCTTATGATCGGTACTTGGCCCTGTTAAATGATGGATTGCCCTCTGACGAGGAGGTGATCTCTGTCTTACCACTGGCAATTAAGACCCCTGGTGGGAAAACTGAAACCATGGTGAATGAAGAAAGAAAAAATAAGGAATTTGAGGTGTCCTCCCTTCCTCTAGTGATGACAAGAAGCGATTGTGTGTATCGTGTGCGTAATGCTAGTGGTGGTGAGGTGATAGGAAATTGAGCATTGGTTGTGTGTGGGGTTGGTACTTTTTGTGTTGATGCATCATGTTTTGGTGGTCCTAGTTTTGGCGTATGTGGCACTTTTTGGTTTTTAATGTTGGTCGTGTGCTTGTGTGGCATTTTTGGGTACCTAGTTCATGATGGTGTAAATGGCGACAAAGGAGAGCTTTGGTGGTAATTTGCATTTCTCCTCTTAGTTGGCGGTTAGTTTTTGCTATGGATTTTGGAATGCAAAAGAAAAATGCAGTCAAAATTTTGATAAAATGAAAAATATATATTGAAACTACAATTGAGCCCTAAGCTTTTTGCTTCCCTTGTGTTATAAAAGGGAAACCAAGGCTCATTTTGATATGGAAGAAGATAGACTCTGGCTAGGGTTTTGGTCGAAAGTATACTAGTAGATAGGAATAAACTAGTCCGTCAATTTTGAGTTTTATGAATCAACATATGCAATTACCTTAATTTTTTTCTTAGACATGGTTCAAAGTGCAAGTTAATAAATATAATTTTGATATATTTCTCTCCTCTTTCAAGTCTGAGTGAATTTTGAATGAAATATTAATGATATTTTGTTCTACTTTTAATATTTGTTCAAATGCATGTCTCTAGTCTCTGTGTTCATTCAAGTAATCAATTAAATAATTAGATGGGGCCATGAATTTACTTTTATTTGCAAAGGATTTGATAAGTATTGATATATCAGAAAACTCGAGCTCCATGATGCAAATTATTGTGTGGGTAGTCTATTTTATTACTGGGTCATTTATGTTTTACTGATTCTTGCATATGTGACTCCATTTTTCCCAATAAATATGACACTGGTTTGTTCTTTAATGATTCACCTAAGGGGTTAATCAAATAATCATCCAATGACCAACCTGTAGCCAAGGTTTAAATTCATTTGAAAATTCATTGATTCAAATATTCATGTATGCCAATTCATATCAGGGATGTTTTCATTTTGATGAACAAGTAGCAAATTACTTAGAGACAAGCCAATTTCTAAGTAATTGTTGCATAATTATCCTTCATCTAAGTGTGATCTATGTTATGAAGTGTTCAACATAGCTAAATATTAAATGAACATACTAGGAATACCCTCCTTGTTCCCACAGAGCCTAAAGTGCAGAAGATCTTAGTCATCGACTAGATCTTGTTAGTTGGCCATTCATTCCAAGAGTCTTGAGTATAGGAATTGGCTATTCCTTAGAGATATCTTAGGTGCAATGGAAGACACCAACAGAACCTCGTGAAGTAATCAAGCAAATGATCAATGTACCCAATACAAAGAGACCCACACAAGATCAATGTCAAAGCTCCAATCATGAATTGGGAACATAAACATGATAGCATGATCTAACCATCTCCTACTAGGAGATCTCATACAAAAATGCATACATCTTGGTCTCAAAAGAACAAGTATCATGCAAAAACTCTAACACGTGATCAAGAGTAAACCATGACATAATACAATAACATCCTAAACCAAGAATCAACATATGTAATCAATATGAATAAAACCATCCCCTGTCAATGAATCCAAAGATGCCAATGAACCATCACTGCATAAAATTAGAAGCCAAGAGTCCATCCATGACACCAAAAAACACTGCAAAAGACCATCCACCATCAAATGGTGAATCCATATCACTACAAACAACTCCCACTGAACTGTGATACCGAGTCACACATGGCATCATGACAACCATCCTCTCCATGAAGATCATCTAGGTCTACACACACAACTGAACTATCATTAACATAACAAGTAGAACCAAAATTTGCAAACCAAGAAGATACCTACAACCGCCAAACGATCATAAACATATCCAATACTGCCAAAACCATCACTGTCAAAAACTCCCACTGAAAAGTGTAATCAAGCTATCCATGACATCATGATAATAATCTCCTCATGAAGATACAACCAAAATTCCCTCACACAATCAAAGAAGTCAAATATAACAAGAGCTCCCAAAAGGAAAAGTAAAACCATGATCCTCACACCACTAAGATATCTGCATAACATAGTCAGCTACATAGCTCTCATATCATGACTATACCCGGTAATACCATCTCACCTCCTCAACATGACAACAAAACTAGAAAACCAAGTGACTAAACCAAGCCACCATAACTAAACATGCATCAACACTAAAATATCTATGGGAAAAGACAACCCATATCCAATTCATAAATGTAACATGCAAGTATAGACCACCTACAACATTGCACAACTTGTAGATACACGAATGCAACATACAAATCCAATAATATACCGATAACCATGTCAAATTAGAGAATAATCTAATATGTACAACTGAGCATACAATGAATCCAACATCAAATCTCCAAGATCAGATCATCCATAAACTCGTAGTATCACCATAGTCAAAGTAACCCATAAACAACTCAAATAAGGAAAATAGAAAATAAACCATGCCAAAATATCTCCAAACCTAATCCATTGTGTAGTACTTTGAACAAGCTTTTCGTTGACTATTTGAAGTCCAAAATATGACTTTGTATGCATCTAATATCACCTCTCGAAGCTCAAATAGAACACCTGACTTTGACCAAGAAAAACACTATTAAAAATTAAAAATATGGAAAAATATTTGTCACCACAGTGTAGAGCTCTTAATCACCTTTCCAATGAGTCCAAGAAGTAAAAAATCTAACATATTGGTCAAAAGTTATGCCTCTGGGAACAAAAAATGTCCAATTTGGCTATAAAATGAGCACTGGTGGCCCAAGGGTGGTTGGCCGGCAGTGCCACCACCAAGGCAGTGGCGGAATTCAAAATGGATTTTGATCCAATTTAATTTTCCATTTTAAAAATTTCTAGTCCTCCTCCCACTGGACCCGACCCATTATCAAATATGGCATATAATTTTTTTCTTGTTCAACATTTATGGCTTTATCGACTGATTTTATTTTAAAAAATAAACATTTAGAAAAAAAAAATCATTTTAAAGGTTTTTGATAGTGGAGATTTTAAATGGGCCTGCCGACCAACGGCCAAGGGCCACACTGGTCGGCTAGCCAACGACGGTACCTACCGGTACCACTGGCAGTGGGTACCGTAGGTACCCACTGTCAACGCCCAGCAGGTTACTGCCTACTATAGGGTCTGTGGTACAGCAGAGTGTGGGGAGGGGTCTGCCCCAAAACAAATATATATATTTCATTGAAAACTTTTTCAATCGCACTCCCCCCCAATGTTTTGATTTTAATTTTTTTTTATTTGATTTTTGCAGGTACAATTTTTAATACTGACGAGATTTATTTTATTTCAGAATTTTATTTTTCCAAATAAAATATTGACCATTGTCCAACAACAAAGGGGAATTTTACAAAAAGAAAGCATCTTTTCACAGTAATAGAAATAGGTCATGTTATATATCAAAATTTGTCTCTCAGCCAACCCAAATCCAATTATGAGGTCTATTTTGTTCTAGGAATTCTTTTGTAAATTTTCCCCCACAAAACCCCCACTTGAATACAAAACCAAGAAACCCATTTCACCCAAAATTTCTGACACCCCAAATTTGCAAACAACCCATCAAAATAGAAAATCCAAAACCCTCAGATCTGCAATAAACAACCTATAAAACCCTCATATCTTTACATGCCTTTCATTCTCTTATGTAATGCATAGATTCAAACTCAAACAATATTTTTTCTCAACCAAGGATTATACAACCACAACCATGCCTCTAATGCCACTTGTTGGAAATTTGCAGCCATATAAAGACAATTTCCACATAATCCAAAAGAGAAATCTATGCAACTAAGTATTCATAATCCACATGCAAGAGAATAGACAACATACCCATGAAAATATGACACAAGATATACCCTGGGAAAACCCTCAAGAGCGAAAAAACCTAGCCTCCAAAAGCATCCATCTCTCATGTATTATTCGGCAATAAAGATTAAAATACATCTTCAAAGTCTCCATAACACCATTGAAATAACAAGCCCTCTCTAAGCAATCCATGTGAACAAGCATGCAACCACACATCCCATGCCATGCTTCAAACCCTCACAAATGCTAACCAAAGCTAACATGCAAACTTACCACCCTAAAAAACTACCTTTGTGGTTTATTTTATAGAAGCAAGCTCCTACAAAACCACCAAGTGGTATTACACAAAACCATATGACTAAAACCATGAGATTACAAAACCATGTCCCCACATTTAATATTGAGTACTTTATTTATTTATTTTCCCCAATATTAAATAATTACATTTTAGCAACTTAACTTATGTCCCAATGTTACATGCAACATAAAGTGGCCCCAAGAATAATTACATTAAATATATTATGTACACCTCCCACAAAACCACCAAGTGGTATTACACAAACCATGTGACTAAAACCATGTCCCCACATTTAATATTGGGTACTTTATTTATTTATTTTCCCCAATATTAAATAATTACATTTTAGCAACTTAACTTATGTCCCAGTCTTACATGCAACATAAAGTGACCCCAAGAATAATTACATTAAATATATTATGCAAGGTGTACAACACCTTTTTTTTCCTAACAAGTTGTAATGTTTTGTTGATTCATCATTCCTTCCTTTCCATTATCATTTATCCATTGAAATTTTCCATTGTGGAAGTGGAAACACTTACATGGGGTTTGACTGAGGCAAGTGCCTAAAATGGCCCAACATTTCCTCTCTTTGTGAATGTACAAATTTAAAGTTGAAGAGGATTGAAGGAAGTGTGAAGACCACTTTCCCATTGTTGTATTTTTTATTATACATCTTGTCAAGCCACGGAAACTCACCTACAAAATTATCCAACTGCATTATGACGACTTTACAAGTGGAAACAAAAGTATCTGATATGCTACCAAAGGACCCCACCCACTATCAGGGACCCATATGCCCGTGGGTGACTATTTCCTTCTACAATGGTTGAAACAAGATTTTTTAGGTTAGTACATACCACTCTGCACTTTCCAAATCCACTTGAAAAATGTGGTTTTAGTCTATCAATTGTTGGGATCTTTCAATTTACATATTAGGCAACATAGTCTAACTAGGTTAATCATTCCAAATCATTTCTAATCCACTCCCATCTTCAATCAGATGTAGATCTAGGCCTGATTGGCTCCCCTTCATGGTTGTAAGTCAATATAATCACCTTGTTAATCTACATCTTAATGTAACTTAAAAAAAGGCCCCTTGAATCCTAGGTTCTTGGCATTTAGCAACTAGGATACCTTTTTCTATGTTTCAATATGGTATTGTGCAGTGACTTCATCTTTTAAGATAAGCTCCTAACTAAACTATTTCCTAGGTCATTGAAAGATATGGACTTGGAATGGTTTTCCTCATTTCCAAATAATTCGATTCATTCATTAAATGAACTTGTTGATGCATTCCTTCAACACTTCCAAGAAAATATAGGTCCTCAAATTACATTAATTGATTTAGTGAGGTGCAAACAAGGAAATAATGAGAAAAGGTAATAGGCTTCATAGGGAAATATCAGTTACTCTACTCACAAATCAATTACACTCTTCTTGATGTTGATGTTCAAAGAGTGTTCATAGGGAATTTGCAACTTGGCATTAGGGATAAGATCGTGTTGATGAGATATCCATCCTTTACACACTTGTGTACAATTCTTTGTGACTATTAGAATTTAGCTAGCTAGGATGAAGAGACGTCTTCTTTGAATCCTACTGAGAAATCCAAATCCATACCTCAAAACAACTATCAACCATTCAAGAAGTAAAACAAGAACTTTATCAAGATAAGAAAACCTCAAACAACCAACCACATTGAGCCAAAAGTCACAACCATAAGTTCAACCCCCTATCAATTTAGGCCAAGAGATAGACAATTCATGTAATTGCTTGAATCCCTTCATTCAATCATGTTACAAATTTTGAGAAAGAACCAAATCCAATTACCTTTTATTAGACCTGTGGATACGAAAAAACCATTATCTCCAAATTTCAACCCAAAATCCTTTTGTCAATATCATCTTACACATGGACATGATACGAAATGATATATGCATCTTAAACATCAAGTGCAAGACCTCATTGATTCTAATCACATCTAGTTGGCCAATGTTAATGATAAAGGAAACAAATATATTGTCCCACCAAATCAAAACTTACAAACTTTCACAAATCCAATGCCAAATCACATATCCAACTTTGTGCAATCTTGTGATGATAACAATGATGATGAGGATGGTCTAGATAACATGGTCACTGTAACATGCCCATTGTTCTACCTAGTAAATTTTACTAAGTTTTACCCACAAGTGGACAGTTATGCTACTAGCATTACGAGCCATAAAAATTTTCTCATCTATTCAACAATAAATGTATCATTTGAGATACAACTTTATCCAAACTTTCTATTGCATAATCAAAGAATCATTCCAATAATATAAGTATGGTTTAACTTTACATAAATATATTCAAGATAACATTTCATATTTACAATGTCCATATAGATTGATACACAATTATATGTGGCTTAAACAAGCTTACATGGACTAGAAATACCAACTAATACAGATGTCCCAACATTGGTGCATACAATCTAGAAGTCCCCTTTCCTTGGTGCATACCTTCTAGTTGTCCCCGATACTAGAACACACATCTTCAATTCTTGAATTAGAAATACCAATGGTCCAGGATGTTCTTCTCCCAAATCTTGGCCACCAATTGCTTGAGGAGAAGCATCACTCAAGTACTTTTCTGCCAACCATGGACTTACTATGGTCCCCGCACATCTACCAAACTATGGTAAGATGGCCCTCCATTCGACAAAGAGATTGGTTTGCTAACCTCATCATTCATATAGCCTTTCTTGAGCATAGTCATGTGTCCTACATGTCTAGAGCTTACCATAAATTCAACCTCAAATTCTATGATATTCTCAGCCTAGTATGTATTTGGATCATAGTGAATTTGACAATGTAGACAGTGGCTACCTACACCACTTTGGCCAAAGATTCAACAACCAGTACTTCGAATGAGGGTCATTTATATTCACCACTATAATTTTTTTACTGTATTGACCATTAGTATTCTATTCTAGGTTATCCCCTTTCCCATGGATTATCCTAACCCCAAGAATAACCCTACCATTAACTCATATATAAATGATATTGCTACAAGTATCTGAAAGCAACTCTATCTTACCAATTTAACCACTCAAATGAACATAACGTCATAACATTAATGACTCTATTTCAAAATTACAATATCAACAATAAAATTCTCCTTTTAAGAGTTTAATCTCAAAAATAATTGACTCCCATAAATAAATGACCTCATTCAAAAGTATAATCTTTAAAATCAAAAGTATAAAATCCAACAATAAATTATCTCAATCAAAAGTATAACCTTCAACAATAAATTACTCCAATCAAAGATAAAATCAACAATCAACGATCAATCTGATCATATAGGTTAATCTCAGCCTATGTGCTTTAACCAAAGATCAAATAGACAACCCAACCAAGTAGGTTAACCTCAACCTAGGGTTTTAATCAATAATCAAGTAAATATCCCAACCTGGTAGGTTATTCTCAACCTAGGGTTTCAATCAATAATCAAGCAAAGCAATGATCAAGTGATCATTCAAGTATGGATTAACAATATGGTTTACATGATGTCACATCCTATCAATGATGACATGTCTTTCATACCATCATTATTATTGTATTGCTAACCTCATTATTCCCAAGGTTTACCTAGCATTATAATCTAACCTCATTATATTGATGTAAACCACATTTCTCATTTCATTCTACAAATGTGTAGTATAGAATAACTACATATAATCTAAATAGAAATATCATCATCTATTTTCCCATTTAGGGTATATAGAAGTATTAGCCCAATATGACAGGTTTCTCAAGCAAGTAAAAAACAAGATCATGCAAACATAAACAAGCATCACAATATACTCAAAACCATTCCTTCCAACATAGTAATCAAATCTATTTAACCTTTCCAACATGAAAGACAAAGGTATAGATACTAGCATGCCTAATAAAATCTCCAATCAATTGTTCCTCTCTCCTAGCTTAATTGCTCTAGCTTGCTTGCAACTTTCTCCAAGAATGACCTCCAAAAACCTCCTCTAGCCTCTTAATAGTTCTCTCCACGAAACCAATGTGAAACAACACTACAACTCTCAACCTCACAAATTCATAACTCACTTTGCACTAAATAACAATAGAATAACACAAGGAAATCATATTGAAAAGTGATGCATTTGGAAGGATGATCACCTCTATTTATACTAATTTGTGAGCAACCAAAGGCTGCAAACAAGTATTTATGTCACCTTTCATCCTCATGCAATGAATCACTCACAAAGTTTGCAACACATGACAATCCTCACCATGCAAATGGTTGAGTCTACTTGATATTTAGGACAACAAGCTCAAAACAGGTTTCCTAATTCAAATTCCATTTCAAAATGATGCCAATTTTGCACTTGACTAAGACTACATACTTATTTGTAGGCTTATACGAATTCATAGACTTCTATTACATTCCAACCTCAAGCAATTATGGTGCCACCTCTTAACATTGGTCCCACCTTCATAGGCATAGCTTGACATAATCTACAGGCTTCTTTTAATAGCATTAACTTCATTCTAAAATTCTTACACATCAATGTTATCTCATGCATGCTTTGACTTGGTCTCCAAACTTTATGTGTTTGCTTCTTTCCATTTAAAGTTGCACCATATACTCTATGGGCCTTACTCTTTATTCATGATTCTCATTGCCATGGCAGTGTAGTCTATTTCCAACTTATGCATTGTTTACCAAGGCAATAAACTTTAGTCTTTACTTTATGTGTTGGTTTTAATTGTATGCCAAGTTACTAATGTTTATGCCAATGCTTGTATTGCACTTGGAATTATTCTCTATATGTTACTTATTACTTGCTGCACTTTGTATGACACTTAATTATATTCAATGCATTTTAATATGCATTCAACAATGTTTCCTATGCTCTTATCCTTCACATTTATACAATGCTTTATAGAGTGTGCTAAGGCATAAACTTATGTGTTTTTAAATATAAAACAAACATTCAACAATAAACATAATATCATATATAGATATGACATATAGCTAATATATATACATATATTATTTATTTATATTTCTATTTTCTCAAGATTATCAAATACGTTAATTGTCAATCGAATATTTACATATAAAAATATATTGAAACAACTATTTAAATATACATACAAAGTCATATATATTAATATACATGTATATACATTCAGTTATACACATCTATATTAATATATATCAGGTATACATATAACATCACTTCAATATCCTTAAACATGTTAGTGTAATTAATTATTTATTACACTAGCATAAGTTAACTTAGGTCTTGCATTAATTTAGTCCTAGGTTGCATCATTAGAAAATCATAAATAATGGGGTAATTCCCCTTTCCATGTTTGTAGGAGATGTGATTCCTTCTAGAAGATGAGTTGTCCTTCTAGAACTTATCTCAATCTTTTATCATTTTCTAGGTAGGGTTCACATGTTGTCACATGTTGTTAGATCATGACACATGGAAACATCATGTTTCATCTTGTATCTCACTCATGCCTATATATTCAAGGCATTTTGTACATTTGTAATCATCTAATATTCTAGATCAATAGCAATATCCATTTGCATGCCCTTAGTTGCAACACTTTCTATGTGGTTGAATTTCTCTTAGAAAGATCCTTTGAAGTGTGTGCAGCTTCATTGGATGATTCAACATCCATTATTTCAACAAAACACATATTTTCATTTCCATCAATCAACATATATATAAGAAGTGCATACGCGTATATATGTTTATGTTGGATTTATCCATTTGGTACTCCCATGCATATGGGTTATCAATGACATGACCATATATACATTTATACATTCTAGGTATATATACTTCATCAATTATCACATAAGTATGAACACATAAAGAAGAACTTCCATTTGACATAAAGACTCAATCTCATAACCCCAATCATGATCATTTGAGGACCAAGTTCACATACCAATACAAAACATACTCAAACCTAGACAAGAGGTTACTTACCATTTCATGACTATCTTGACTCAACTAGACCAACTAGACCTATGTGAGTGTGTGAATGCTTAGTTAGGCTCATAAATGGTTACCAAACCAATCTCTTCTCCTGAGTGGTACTCCCCCTATCATACCTGAGGCTTGACTCCTTGTATCCAACTTAGTACACCACATAGGTAGTTAGTCATTCACATGAAATCCATTAGCATCATCGATCGTTTAAATCATAAAAGCATTAATATTGCATTACATATTCATTTATCTCATTTCCACTAGTATATGAAACATAATCATTCCTTCAAAAGAAATTACATCATAATATATGTTCATTGTTTCATTCACCTTAACATATCATAGTCTTGATTAATATTTATCATCATATTTACTCATAAGGTAAAATTAACTCAGTAACTAAGAAACGGGGTGTAACATACTTCCCCCCTTGTGAATCATCATCCCCAATGATTTAAAGAACTATAATTATAGATAAAGTCAAATAAGGTTTTACTTTTCAATTTTCATTTCATATAGGAAATAAGTATATTCCATCTAATCTTCCCTTATAGCATGACCCCTTGCATTCTCTTCCATCCTGGACCTTGTACTGAGTGATTGTGCTAACGTATGGGGAGAACTTATGTTCTTCATGTGTGTGTGTGAAATGTGGAAAGTTAGTAAATCAACAAAAACCTTAATGAAATGAATTACATCAAATATTCAAAGCAAAGAAGCTACTCTAAATTGCCACAAAACAAATATTTTAAGAACATCTCATTGTCCTCTGTTCTTAAAGATTCATTTTAGCCTTTGGCCCTTAGATTTCTATGTGCACAAAGGCTACCAGAATGACACTTAAGAAACGAGATAGCATTCAACATGCAAGCCAACTAAGTTCCTACATGAAACTATACAATGGAAAGGATAATGGATACTATGATGAATGGATGATGGTGTTAGATGATTCGAGGTAGATACTATGGTATTGAGATGGGATGATTCTACATATGCTCAAATGCTAACTATGAATATGATAATCTAAAATGCAACTATGATGCAAAGGATGACATAAAATGCAACTATGAAGCAAAGTATTACTCTAAGATCTAACTATGATGCAAAACATGATATAAAATGTAACTATAAGACTCCATAATGCTCCCAAGCTTGAATGATATTCCTGCATGATAACTCTATTCAAAAGTGGATAAAAAATACAATGCCAAAGGGTTGTATTTATAGCCTTTTCCAAGCATTTGGTGAGGTGGCAATGATCAACAATCCAAATTTGAACAAGAAGAATGAACGGTGGTGATGAAGAGAATCAAGATCTTGTCCCCTTGACCAAATACAACATGCCAAATGGATGGAAGAATCTCTTGACCAATAGGCAACATGCCAAATGGATGGAAGACTCAAGTGTGGGAAGAAAATACCATGTGTTTGAAAATTGGTGGAAGTGTGTGAGGAATAAGCCATGTGCTTAAAAATTGGTCGAAGATAATTCTAATTAAAAATTATAATTATTTAATTTCATGTGACCTTGGTGAGGTGGCACAAAAATTTGTAGACATGTGCTTGAATTCCTAATTGAGATTAGTGAAAATTAAATAAAACAAGCTTATGGAAATTTGTTTATTTAATTAAATTAGAAGAATACGATTTTAGTTTTGGAGAATTAGAGAAGGGTGAACAATATAAATAAATTGAGGATTTATTTATACGTAGTCGAATATTAATTAAATAACTGGTATTTAATTAATTAAATTCCATGAGCAATTTTATGTGTATACACTTCACACATACATTCCCTTTAAATAACTATACATCATAGTTATATTAACTCATGTGTACATCATACATACAATAGTAACTATATTCTATGACACCTATACCATAGTGATTGGAAAACTCATTCTCATTGGCTAATACAATTATCCTTAGTGTAACCCACATTAAAAATTATTGTCGATGTATTATGCACTACACTGTGGGTCTCATCCTTTCCTTTGGTTCTTACATTATCAAATAACTCAAAAGTTGAGATCATCCATCACTAACTCATACATTTCCCTTAAGCATGATAATACTACCCTAGACCATTTTCCATCTTGAGTATAACATTGCCCCTAGAAACCTGCCAGTTCTAAGCATAAAGATGTTATTTCTTATTTCAAACCTTGTATCAACAAAGTTTATTTTGGTCATTTCAATCTCATATTCCATTTATGACAATATTTTTGGTCTAAGGGTAATCCTATTCCCTATCTTATCCCAACTTTATAGAGATTCAACCCCTTTTTTCCCATATAATGGACCAAACCTCAATGATAGAAGTTTATTATAATAAAAAAAAATTCAATCCTTCAATATTTGGTTTATCCCTTTATCCCTTTTTCCTAAATGGCTAACTTAAAGTAATAAATTGAGCATTCATTCAACTGAATTTTTCATAAGATGAGCATGGTTTACATAAAACCTTAACATTACTTGCTTGTTCCCATCTAAGATAAATTTCTCAAGGACATTAAGCAACTACTTTACACAATATGTTGTTTAGGACTAATATCCTATAAATCAAATTTCCCAATCAAAATTGGTTACCTTGGCGATTCTATCCACCATAACATTATGTTAGTTCTATTGACTTAGAAAGTTCAAAACTATTCTTATGATCTACCACTTCCCTTCTGGAATTTCATGAGAGTATACAAGTCCTACCGATGACGATATATTGTCTTCATCCATTGGCATACTGGATAACAAATTGCTACATACCTTGGAACATCTTACTCTATCCTCTTCTAGATTATAGTGGTTCCTCATTCGACAAATAATTTTGTCATTCCAATGTTCTAAGTATGACATCAACTTACCTCATCTCATTTCTCAATTTCCCAAAAATTGGGTGCATAGGTTCTTTTCCAATTCAAAATAGTCCATCATGATTAAGTGAAACCTCTTCCATGGACTTATGCCACATATGATTCTTGAAATATAATGATTTGATATTATTGTAGAGATAAAAATTCTTCCACTTAGAACATCCATAACTTGGATTTCTTTCGCCCTCTAAGCATTCTAAAAGTTGTAATCCGATTTTCAGTTCAATCTATTTCCTCCGATGAGCATTTATATTAGTTGAGTATCAATCCTCATTACATCATACTAGTTGAAATTATTTTCCAAAAGATAACAATTATTACATATCTAGTTTCTAAGCATGAACATTTTTCTCTATAACTCACAATGATGAATACATGAATCTTCCCCTTTAGATTGCATAGGGAATAATATTTCCTTTCATGATCAAGCATATTTTCTATCATTTTCTAAGGAATCAATGATAATGACAATTGATCTTCCAATCAAATACATATAAAGTATTATGTTGTAAATATTTATTTCTTATTGGTCATAATCCTTCACCTTTCCACTACCTTTCACTAACAACTCCAATACCTTATCATTACTTTATCAACTTCATTGTGGTCATTTGAGTACATGAATTCAATTTAAATTTCTCTCCTACTGGAGATACAACATTTAACCTTGTTTGAAAGGGTACTTATTTGAGTACATCTACTCTCCCTCTTCTCCCCTTAGTGTTCCCAACACTTTTTAGATCAACCTAAAGTTGAACTCTTAACATACATCCGCTTTCTCCAAATTGAATTGATTCATCATTCTTTGTTGTTGGATTTTGAATGAGTTTTGCTTATCTTTATTACCCTCTATGGTATGCCTTGAGTATACTTTTTTGTTTCCAAAAATCGGATTCATCATCACCCTAGAATCTCTCAAAATCAACATTTGGATCCACTGTAACGAGATCTAATAAACAAACAACAACTTTCAAGCTAAGAGGTACTCTAGTGTTTCATTCCAATTCCCCTTTCCATGTATAATAATAGCCTTTTTAACCATATTAGAATAATATACCACATCCACAAAGCCCCTTTTTTTGATGTGTCAAATGATCTTACTTTGAGGTCCCTATGTCAATTGTGTCTTCACCTTTGTGAGTTATTTCCAAATAATTCTCTTGATTTGACAACATAGTCATCTCCATATCTAGTTTATTTTGGAACATGTCTAAACATAAGTTTACTTTCATTGACAAGTTGGTAAGTTCAATCTGCACTTCATCCAAACTATGCTCCAACTTGAGCCCTTTGTCTGAATTATTTGATTTTCTTTCTAAACTTTTACCTTGCAATCATATTTCAAAGCTATTTTCCCCAAGTTCTTGATATTTCCATTTTCTCATAACTTTAGACACTCTAATATTGATTGGTTTCTTTTCCCCATTTTAATTAGAACTCCAAATTGATCTTGCCTATTTCGATTGGTGGAATCATGTTGGCTTTTATAGTTTGTAGGTTGCTTCTTTTTCTGACCATTTTGGGCTCTACCCTTATTCTAAGGTACCAAATCTTCACTCTTGGCTTCAATTATCATTGCAAAATTTTAACATTATACTGAATCAGGTTTTTCAAAGGTTATCTAGCCTCCTAGACACCTCTCTTATTGATTTAGATTCACAAAATGTTGACTTTCTACTTCAACTAAGTTTACAATTTATGCTAACAATTAGTTCTATTCCAATAAAGCATACTCATATATTCATAATATCCTTACTAAATCCAAAATCCTAGACTCTATGTAACCATGAGTTGCTATCAATAAGGAGGATTACTTCAATTCTTTCCATCCCTCAGAGTTGCTTTAAACTATTTCATAGGGTGAAGGTACTCATTGGTAATCCTCCATACCCTTCCTACCAAACCTGGTTGCATAATATTTCACAAACCAAAGATGTATCCTAATAAGTTGTTGGTTTGGAAGTTTTCAACTCCAAGGACGATTCTTTCCTAGTCCCAAACTTAAACAAGTTTCTAGGAATCTTAACTTTCCTTTTTGTTTCCCCTTTGTTCTTTCCTCTTTCCATCTTGGCATAAGAAATTTTCAACCATTATCTTCTAATAGGGTTTACGTATAACTTATGTAATGAGATCATAGGTTCCAGAGTTGAACCTAGTAGCTCTAATACCACGTGTAACATTCCCATTGTTCTACCTAGTAAATTTTACTAAGTTTTATCTACAACTGGAAAGTTATGCTACTATCATTACGAGCCATAAATTTTTTCTTATCTATTCAATTATAAATGCATCATTTGAGATATAACTTTATCCAAACCTTCCATTGCATAATCAAAGAATCATTCCAATAATATAAGTATGATTTAACTTTACATAAATATATTCAAGATAGCATTTCGCATTAACAATTTCCATATAGATGGATACACGATTATATATGTAGCTTAAACAAGCTTAAATGGACTAGAAATTCCAACTAATACAGATGTCCCAACATTGGCGCATACATTCTAGATGTACCCTTTCCTTGGTGCATGCCTTATAGTTGTCTCCAATACTGGCATGCACATCTTCAATTATTGAATTAGAAATACCAATGGTCTAGAATGTCCTCCCAAATCTTGGCCGCCAACTGCATGAGGAGAAGCATCACTCAAGCACTTTTCTGCCAACCATGGGCTTAATGCAGTCCCCCGCACATCTACCAAACTATAGCAAGATGGCCCTTCCTTCGATGAAGAGATTGGTTTGGTAAACTCATCATTCATATAGCCTTTCCTAAGCAAGTGATGTGTCCTACATGTCTAGATCTTGTCATAAGTTCAACCTTTAATTCTATGATATTCTCAGCCTAGTATGTATTTGGATCACAGTGAATTTGACAGTGTAGACAATGGCTACCTACACTACTTTGCCCAAAGATTCAACACCCAGTATTTTGAGTGAGGTTCATCTATATTCACCACTACAATTGCTCGATTTGTATTGATCATTAGTATTATATTCTAGGTTATTCCCTTTCCCTTGGGTTAACCTTACCATTTAACTCATATTTAAATCATATTGCTGCAAGTATCTAAAAGCAAGTCTATCTTACCAATTTAACCACTCGGATGAACATAATGTCATAACATTAATGACTCTATTTTAAAAGTAAAATATCAACAATAAAAGTCCCCTTTTAAGAGTGTAATCTCAACAATAATTTACTCCCATCAAAAGTACAATCCCATCAATAAATGACCTCATTCAAAAGTATAATCTTCAACAATCAAAAGTATAATATCCAACAATAAATGATCTCAATCAAAAGTATAACCTTCAACATTAAATGACTCCAATCAAAGATAAAATAAAAAATTAATGATCAATCCGATCGTATAGGTTAATCTCAACCTATGTGCTTTAACCAAAGATCAAATAGACAACCCAACCAAGTAGGTTAACCTCAACCCATGGTTTCAATCAATAATCAAGTAAATATCCCAACCTGGTAGGTTATTCTCAGCCTAGGGTTTCAATCAATAATCAAGTTGTAATGCCCATAATTTACACTAGGGCAAAAACACTACTAACAATTTTTTTTTTAAAAGAAGACATTAACCACCTATTAAATGTTTTAATGTGTTGCACTTGTCAACTAGCTACATGCACCGAATGACCGAATGGCGTGGTCCAAGAATAGCATCATTGGCATGAAGCCCGAGGGTGGGGAGGGAGTATTAAAACGAGTGGGTGAAGGAAGAGACCATCACACACAAATACAAAATTGACAAATACAAGATTTATAAAATTTACATTAACATCAATTTGAATTTCAGATATATAAATTTATTTATTTAATTTATTCTACTTTTAAAATTTTAATATTTATTTATTTAATTATTATGTATTAAATTATTTACTTTTCCTTAAATAAATAAATATAGATAAACAATTCCTAAATATATATAATTATATACTCTAAGGAATAAACTTAATAATTATAAGAATGAGGAATAGTTTATACAATAAATATACATTAATTCTTTTACATATTAGATATTATTATTTTCCTTTAAATAAGAGAGGAGGATAATAAATAAGGAGAAACTACCTTTTTAGAAGACTCCCTAGTATTACGTGGACTCCTCTCTTTTTAACCCTCTATTCATATTTAAGGTTAAAAGAATCCTTCCTAGGAATGTGGGGAATATATTCCTCTCCTCTCTTTAATTAAAATATAGGGAGATTTATTTTAAAGTTTCACTCACTTTAAAAAGCCCATAAGTTTTAGGAACATGCAAACCTAACCATTCTCCCACGTGTGTCATACCTTGATTTACAAAGGTCTACAAAATTGCGCAAGGTAAAGAAAAGTGCCCTAAGGAATATAATGAGATGAAATTAATGAAAAAAAAAGAGACACTCACGTGAGAGGAGGGGAAAGAACACTAGCGCTATTTATTCTTTTAAGAAAGGATTTCAAGACAATCTAATTAGCCCCGCCTCCAATAGTATAGCGATTACTTATTATTGAAACGTGAATTGTAGTCTATCTTAGAAACGAGAAAACTGAGCATGGTTTTTTTTTTATTTAGCATTAAAATATATGCGTATAACATGACAACGATTTTCCCTCGTAATAAAGAAGACTCAATTTTATGCACAGTCATGTTTAAGAAACCAACATGGGGCGACAACAGAAATTTTAACAGTTTTAATAAACCTATGGCGTCCATTTTAAAATCTAAAAGTATACTAACGAAACCCTAACAATCTCCCTCCAACGTTTATGTGAATCTGCCCTAAATTGGCTTATTTGAGGCGATGGAGCTCAGATTTGGGGCGGCACAGCTATTACAGCCTTATGTAAGTTATTAATAGGTGCAAGATTGGTGGCTGTCTATTAACATGTTTCCTATGTTCTCTTTTGGTTCCACTTCTGTTTTGCAGGCGGTGGCCATGATCTTACCAGCGACCCATCCATAGAAGGGGTCTTCGTTATCGAAGCTGCTGGCACAAGATTTGTGCCATTTCCTGAAATTTTAGATACAACACTATGGCTCAGATCATGAAATGTTATTTTTTTTTAATCATTTATTATTATTATTGTTATTTTTATTTTTTTTAAACAGCTTCATAGAAGCGCTGGTGGAAAAATAGGGTGAAGGGAAAACTTTTTCTGATCCCTGATATATCTATTTCTCTGATAACACATTCGTTGCATTATAACAAATAGTCACCTATAAAATAATACTAATATTTGGTCAGCCATAAAAACGTTATGTTTATTTTTACATATATGTAAATATTTCTTGTTTGTTCTCAATCCTCTTTTGTTTTGATTAATATCAACAAAGTAATATGTTTTCTTTTCGTTTTCAGCAGATGGGTCATTTATCCCAGTTTCAACCAAAACTCGCAGGGGCAAAGAGAGGGGAATTCGTTCATATGCTAGTCGATGTTAGGTCATATGGTAATTCTGAAAAACCATGTACAGAGAAACAAACTGAGATTTGTCTAATGTAATCTACTCTTGTTCCCATAGCTCAAAAGCAGTCATTTGAGGGGAACACAGTAACAGATGAATAAGAACCAGGTTTAAATGAATGCATCCTATATTTGCAATTTATCTACTACATTTACAAATTTGAAATGGTGTATTCCCATGTTCTAAACTTATTTTGTTTACTTACAGTGTTGACATACATAAAGAAATAATAGCAGATGCAGATTTACACCCATTTCATTCTGGGCTTTGTTAATAACCAGGAAACCCAAATACCATACTTGCATATATTTAATTTGAAAGAATGAGCAGATTCAAAATATTGCGCAATGTCGTAATGCAACGGTAAGTAAAATACCCCTTAGAGCTACATATTTATAGTAATCAATAGATTTTAAAACAGCATTTCCAGTATAGCAGAAAACCTTGACAGTGGATACTTCTATGCATTTTTTTTTGCATTTTTTTTTTATGTTTCTTTCCTCAACTATCAAAACAAAATGGTATAACCATTTTCATTTATTTTTCTAGCAAGGGGAAAAACAGTTTATGTCTGAAGTTTAACATTCTTATTTCCAGGCAATGTGACAAACTTATAGTTTAATATCCTCCTTAAAGAATACATGCTTGCAGTGAGTTAACTCATTTTACTTCAAATGATAAAGACTAATATATGGATCTCTTGCCAATAGAATGATATATTCCATTTTCTAAACACACATCATATATTTCCTTTTCATTGCAAATATGAAGAAGCTTTTTATTTTATTTTATTTTATTTTCTTTCTTGTTGCACAAAATGCAAAATGCAAGTATACAATGAAACATAGTGTATAGTCATACCAGAGTGTAAATCTAATATCTTCTTTTCTTTCTTGACAACATAACTACAGAAATAGGTAGTTCACAAATAACAATTATTTTACTAAATACAATCATTGGAAATTTAAAATGCATATACTCTCTTGGAGATTTTAAAACAACTGTATCCACAAATACAAAGATAGAATGATACAATGGTATGTTCTCTTAACAGCTGCACTTTCAAGGATATCTACACATAACTTATACAACAACTACATAGCTGAGATAGGGACTCATTTTCTCTTTATATCAAACTTTCAAGGCTACAACATTTAACTTCAAATAGGCAGATTTACTTTGACGTGGTAACACCAACTTTATCCACAAGAACACAACTATACCAAAGGTTGTTTAGCTCCTTCTAACCTGCAAAATACACATAAAATTTTCTCTAGAGGCCAATGGGGAGCTCACCTCCCAACCTTTGGTTGGAAAACCAACCACCCCCGAGCTAGGAGGCACCTTGGGAACCAGGTACAATCATGCAAGCCGAAATACATTAACACACAAGATACACACAAAATTATTCACACCCACCCAAGGAAATTTTCACATAACAAAGGGTTCATTACGAACCCAAAATGGGGAATGGAAGTGGACTACGCACTCCATTTTGGGGACTCAAAAGTAAACACCATGAATAACATTCACCAAACCTTTCCACCTCTTCATTACAACCCTTCCTTCTCATTTCCTTATACACCCCAACCATCTTTCCCATTTCACAAAAACATATGGGTACTCATACCCTTTTTATTAACCTCTCCTTTTAAAGGAGGAATGACTAGCCCCATGGAGGTTCCTACTCCAACCTTCCCCTAACTTGGGATGCTCTTCCCAAATTTGGGTGAGCTTATCCCATTACAACCCCTTTTTCCCAACACTCATACAAAGCAAAGAAAACAAAAGAACAACAACACTTAAGAGAAAGAATTTTCAAATACACAATCACATGTACATAGTGCATACAAATTTAACAATATAAGAAGCAAAAGGGTTTGGTGACCCTACCTTAATCCAAGCTTTGGAAGCAAGTGATGAGGATGAGCACAACTCCTCCAAGCTTGCTTTCCAATCCTTCAAGCCAAATCCAAGAGCTCCCCAAAAATCACAACTCCAAAACAAAGAATGTCAAAAGAGAACCCCCAAAACCCTTGTTCTTAGTTTTTCTTATAGAATCTCAAGTTTGAATTTCCTTTGAATGGGGAAGTGACACTTGCCACTCACCCATTCACCCTCCCAAGCACATTCACCCATGTGTGCTCTCACATGTGTGAGAACTTGGGGGACTTCCAAGACATCATAGAGAAGTGGGAGTGGAAAAGGACTAGTCCCCATCCCACTTCTCAAAACCTTATTTTCGCCAAACTTTTTAAAGGCCTCAAAAAGGGTGCCCAATCATGAAACTAACTCAACATTATAGGCTGAAAAGGTACCTAACCTATAGGTACTTGACCTAGGGACCTTAAATCAATAAAAACACTTTAAAAACTCAACTTTTCAACTCTCAAAAAGTGCCCTAAAGACCAAATCCGAGTTTGTCCACTTGGGTGGACAACTCATCACTTAATGGATTGACATGGGAATTAAAACCAATTTACAAACATGCACAAATACATCACAAAGAAAATTACATTACAAAATGGAACTATAGTCCCTTCATATGGACTATAGCTCGGCTTCACTGGTAAACTCACTCAGGGTTCCCAAAGGTTACCTCCAATTTCCATTGGCCATGGAAAGTGTACCTGCACACTCGATGCACACGTTAATCCATCCAATAAATCATATCTCAAAACATTCGAATCACCATTTCATATACACAAGCTTCCATCCAAGTAAATAATATATCAAAACAATTAAATCATCATTTCATATAATCAAGTTTCATACTTTCACATAGCATATATATCTCATATCATAATTGGAACAAACACTAATCACATATCATATCCAATTCTTTTTACCTTAATCTTCACATATTTCATTTGTTCATCATTTCAAAATTCAAATTGAACAACCATAGTAACTAGCATAATTTAAGTCAACCATAATAGTCATCTAACTAACCATGTAGCATCATAATCAAATCATCATAAGATCTCAAATGTCTAAGTATCATGTCATCAAAAGTATCCCTAAGCAAAATCAATAACCACAACTCAAAAATAGTCTAAATATGAAGTGTATCATAGGGTTAGGCCTCACACAAGTGATCATTCAAGTATTGATTAACAATATGGTTTGCATGATGTCACATCCTATCAACGATGACATGTCTTCCATACCATCATTATTGTTGTATTGCTAACCTCATTATTCCCAAGGTTTACCTAGCATTATAAGCTAACCTCATTATATTGATGTAAACCACATTTCTCATTTCATTCTACATAAGTATAGTATAGACTAACTACATATAATCTAAATAAAAAACATCATCATCTATTTTCCCATTTAGGGTATATAGAAGTATTAACCCAATATGACAGGTTTCTCAAGAAAGTAACAAACAAGATCATGCAAGCATAAACAAGCATCACAATATACTCAAAACTATTCCTTCCAACATAGTAATCAAATCTATTTAGCCTTTCCAACATAAAATGCAAAGGTATAGATACTAGCATGCCTAATAAAAGCTCCAATCAATTATTCCTCTCTCCTAGATTAATGACTCTAGCTTGCTTGCAACTTTCTCCAAGAACGACCTCCAAAAACCTCCTCTAGCCTCTCACTAGTTATCTCCACAAAACCAATGTGAAACAACATTACAACTCTCAACCTCACAAATTCATAACTCACTTTGCACTAAATTGCAACAAAATAACACAAGGAAATCATATTGACAAGTGATGCATTTGGAAGAATGATCACCTCTATTTATACTAATTTGTGAGCAACCAGAGGCTACAAACAAGTAAGTATTTCTACCACCTTTCATCCTCATGCAACGACTCACTCACAGGTTTGCAACACATGACAGTCCTCATCATGCAGATGGCTGAGTCTACTTTATATTTGGGATAGCAAACTCAAAACAAGTTTCCTAATTCAAATTCCATTTCAAAATGATGTCAAGTTTGTACTTGACTAAGTCTACATACTTATTTGTAGGCTTATATGAATTCATAGACTTTGATTACATTCCAACCTCAAGCAATTATAGTTCCACCTATTAACATTGGTGCCACCTTCATAGGTGCGGCTTGACATAATCTATAGGCTTCTTTCAACAACATTATCTTAATTCTAAAATGCTTGCACAATAGTGTTATCTCACATGTGCTTTGACTTGGTCTCCAAACTTTATGCATTGGCTTCTTTCCATTTAAAGTTGTGCAATATACTCTAGGTGCATTACTCTTTATTCATGATTCTCATTGTTGAGGCAACTCTGTCTATTTCCAACTTATGCATTGTTTACCAAGGCAATATACTTTATTCTTTACTTTATGCATTGGTTTTAACTATATGCCAAGTTATTAATGTCTATATCAGCGCTTGTAGTGCGCTTGGCATTATTCTCTGTGTTACTTATAATTTCTTGCACTTTGTATGGCACTTAACTATATTCAATGCATTCAAAAATGTTTCCTATGTGCTTCTCCTTTACATAAAAAAAACATTCAACAATAAATATAATATATATATATATATATGTATACATTTTTATTTTCTCAAGATTATCAAATACGTTAATTGTCAATCGAATATTTACATATAAGCATATATCAAAATAACTATATATATACATGTGTAGAAAAATGTAACCCTTTACATTTTCTCACTTATTTGGGCCCTCCTAGTTAAAATGGATTTAATAATGCCTTAATTTAGTGTTGTTAAATGTACCCCTTTATATTTTCTCACTTATTTAGGTCCTCTTAATTAAATTGAGCTTAATTATGCCTTAATTATCCCTTTAATTCATTTACAAGCCTAATTAATTACATTTTCTGAAGAGGAAACCCAACAATAATTAATGCCTAAACATGACACTTTACATTGAGCAATGTGTGTTCCAGGAATAGGGACTTGGGACCCATTCGCCCATGGGTGAATGGGTCCTCCCTAGACCTTTGGACCTAAATTTAAATTATGTTTTTGGCGGTATTTTAACATTTCTAAATCTATAATTCAATTTCAACTTGTGATATTTTAATTTTGAGAAATTAAGGATACATATCTATAAATACAAGATTATTTCACTAAGTTTAACCTAGATTTTTAAGAGCATTTTCACTAGCATTTTTGGAGAATTTCAAGAGAAATCAAGGGCATTCAAGAGCAGATATATCAAATATTTATTGCAGCAATCAATGTCTATTCGTCATGCCAAAGTCTTCTTGCATCATGCATGTTTTTGGAGCTAACATTGTGATGTAGGTTTCAAGATCAAGTTCAAGCATTTCAAGCATTACTCAAGTATCAAGAGCCACATACAATTCAACCATTTCATGCAAGTTATAGGTCTCCTAAGATCTCCATTATCAAGGTTTCATTCAAGGGTTTGTTGAATGGAAACATAGCCTTGTTCATTCTTCATTCCCTCTTCCATTCATTATTTCATTTCAAGGTTTGATTACCAAAATAGGGTTTGACCAAGGTAAACCCCCATTCACCCAAAAACAAACATTTTTCTCTCTTGTGTGTGTGATTGCAAATTTAGGTTGAAGAAGACTTGAAGACCTTTTGAAGAGAAATATTTATAAAGTTGTCAAAGTTGTCTCACAGAATCTAACCTACATATCTGATTTTTGACTTTTCAACATTGAAACCTAGACAAATCAGAAGCTACAGATTTATGTCAGAGGCTCCCAAAAGATTGTTGAAATCCCTGTACTTGGAACCATTCACCCATGGGAAAATAATTCTTAGATCAACTTCTAGAAAGCACTTTTGGTGACTAGTAAACACATTTCTACCCTTCTCAAATCTGCATTTGGTTTTTTGGTTCTGCTAATATTGAGTTTAATATTGACGTTTCAAGTGTTTGATTGCATTTTGGAGTTGAATTTCTATTTTTAGTTTTTCTTCCCAAAGTGTTGTTTGACCTTGAACCCCGTCCTTCAGTCATAAGGAAATCTGAATATTCTCACTTTGGGTTGATTCACCTAAGGGTTGTTAATCAATTCATTGTGGGGATGGTGCAGGGGCACCATGTCATTTTGTGTAAATATGGTTTTTAGTCAAGTTTTTGGTGTGATTGATTCTAAGGTCATCAAATAAGGTCATAATAGACCATTTAGAAAGTAACTAGGATTATAGTGGGTTTTTTTTTTGCAAAAGGTGTCAATATTATGTAAATGTTGTTAATGTTGCTTTAGCAACATTTTCAAATTTTGTCTTGTTTGGAAGACCAATGGTTGGGTAGTTTAAAATTTAGTTGGAGTCATTGTATATTGTTGAAACAAGTTTAAAAGGGTCTTGAAAGGCTCGAGGAAAGGTTGGCGAATTGTTTTTGAAGCTTACACAATAAAGAATACCTTGTTCTCATTGAATTTTATGTGTTTCTATTGGTAATCTGTTGCTCCTAGGATCTGTACGGGTCTGTACTGAGGATTTTTTATTGAAGGTGACTTAAATTGGTTAGAGATATATGTTAAGGATGTTTTGGCTTTGGAGTGGTTTTATTTCACAAAGAAACAGTTTTTATTGTAATTTTACTATAGGCAGCCTATAAGTTCAAAATTTGAACTTTTGAGAGTGCAACATGGTGATTTAGGCCATTCCACCAAGTGAAACATGGGATTAATTGGTGGAATGGCATGGTTAGATGTAGGTTGTTTTGTTTGTTTATTTTTCAATGGAAGGGAAGGTATTTGGATGGTTTTGGAGTGATGCCTTAGTTATAAATTGTCATGTTTTTGATGAATTAAGAGGAGTTGGAGTAGGATTTTGCAAAAGGAGTAGTTGCAACCCTTTCTAATTGTTGTATTAAGCTTTGGTAGACTTAGTTTGGTGTTTTTGAAGTGTTGATAAGAATAAATAGGGCCTGGAGTGCATAGTTCCAATAAACCTTCATGATGCAAGCCTCAATTGGCCTAAAATAAGGGTTTGGTGGTTGGGTGAGTTTGTAGGTGTTTCTTCTAAAAAAAGTTGTTAAATTAGTCTATTGGAGACCTATGGAGAAATTTTCAATAGGAATTTGGAGTTGATAAAGTGTTTGGAGGGATGATGCTTTGAAAAAGAGGGTTAATTGGGGCTCTGTCCAACATACCAATCCTATTTTGAAGGTGAAAGTTTGAAACAACTACCTATACAAATGAGATATGTTAAGGTATGCCTTAATGGGTATCTAAAATGCCCATTTTTTGTGGGTTTTGAATTTATTTTGGAAGATATGTTCAAAAACCTCTGTTTGTAATGCTACAAGGAAATTGTGAAGGAATTGTGAAAGGTTGTTGAGTTGTGAAAAGTTGTTGAGTTGGGGTTTTGAGGGCAGAAAGATTGTTTGAGTTTGATCAAATTGGGATTGTGAGAAGGTTTTCCTCCATACTCTGCATCAAGGGATCTCATTTTCTAATGAACTAAAGGAAAATAGGTCTCTCATCACATCATATTTGATTCACAAACCCTCAAACCCTATTTTTTGTTGTTTTAATACATACATATTCATGTATATTAATATACATGTATATACATTTGGTTATACACATCTATATATATATATACATATATATATACATATATATATATACACATATATATATATACATATATATATATATATACATATAACATCACTTCAATATCCTTAAACACATATATTCTCATTTCCATCGATCGACGTATATATAAGAAGTGCATACACATATATATATGTTTATGTCACATTTATCCATTTGGTACTCCCATGCATATGGGTTATCAAGGACATGACCATATATACATTTATACATTCTAGGTATATATACTTCATCGATTATCACATACGTATGAACACATAAATAAGAACTTCCATTTGACATAAAGACTCAATCTCATAACACCAATCACAATCATTCGAGGACCAAGTCCACATACCAATTCAAAACATACTCAAACCCAAACAAGAGGTTACTTACCATTTCACGACTATCTGGACTCGACTAGATCAACTAGGGTATGAGTGTGTGAATGCTCAGTTAGGCTCATAAAGGGTTACCAGACTAAGCTCTTCTCTTGAGTGATACTCCCCCTCTTGTACCTAAGGCTTGAATCCTTTCAACATCCAACTTAGTACACCACATAGGTAGTTAGTCGTTCACATGAAATCCATTAGCATCATAGATAATTTAAATCATCAAAGCATTCATATTGCATTACATATTCATTTCACATTTCCACTAGTATATGAAACATAATAATTCCTTCAAAAGCAATAACATCATAATATATATTCAGTGTTCATTCACTTACTTAAACATATCAGAGTCTTGATTAACATTTATCATCATATTTACTCACAAGGTAAAAGTAACTCAGTAACTAAGAAATGGGGTGTAACAATCACTCTAATAGATGTTCAACCTCATAAGGGCTAAACCACTTTGTTTCCCGACATTGCTTTCATGCATATTGATGCATCTATACATGTGCTAGATGGTCCTCTCTATATCGATAGAAGTATCAATGACAAACCTACATAAGGGATACTCATTGATCCTGTGTGCTTAGAGAATTTGATCACTGAGGAATTATTGTATGTACATGAGCTTTATCAATAATCTTATGAACAATCAAAAGCATGGTTAAAAACTCGTGATGGTTTTTCTTGCCCTACAACAGGTTTGATCACTCTTCCACTTAAATTTGGACTGAAAAAATTAGATCATTCTCCATCATCCTGACGCCAAAACAATTCTATGTGAAGCTAGGTTATCCATGGCTACACTCCATGAATTTCATCTCGTTGGTTATCCACAAGCACATAAAGTTCCCATTTAAAAATTTTAAATATGCACAGTGCATCATAGTGGGCTTAATCCTTTGTCTTCCTGTGGAAAATTTTCCTTGAAAATTATTTTTGGCCTTAACCCATGGAACTTGTCAAACCTCATGAGGAATTATTTTTCAAGTCATATCAAAAATTTAAGGCAAAGTGGATAATAGAGTTATCTCTTAGCAATATTCTTGAGAATGATAAGTCTATGGTTATTCCTTCCACCCCACAAGTTGTGGATGAACTTGTGTTCAAATCAAACATTCTTCCAAGTAAAAAAGGTATTTATGCTAGAGTTCCTCCAACTATATCGTATAAAAGACCAAGAGACAATTGCATGATTTCCTTTATGCCTCTAAAAGAAAAACAAGTATATAGAACTAAGGAGATAATGATTTTCCAACCCTCGATGGTCCCTTCAATTCCTCCCCTAAGGGAAGAAAAGAGACCAATGGTCGATAAACCCACTCTTACACCTTCACAAATCAAAAATCAAACAAGAAGAAAGAAAAATTCTAAAGAGCGTATATGTAGATTTTGTGCTATTGCTCGCCAATTAGAATAAAAGAACAAAATATTACCTGTTGATCAAACACCTATGCAAACAAGTCAAGATGAAATACAAATTTCACAAAAACATGAAAGTGAACCTTACATGTCTCAACCAAAATAAAAAATAAAACAAGAACGTACAACTGATATTGTCATTAAACCACCCATTGTGATAAATTTAGATGATGAGAATGAATATTTTAAAATTGATGAACAAGTGCATAAAGAACTATCTTTGTTGTTTTCAAAGTCTATGGATTTAGATGGGGGAAACTATATGATGATCCTCCTAATGAGAGTGATCCATCATGTGTTGAATCGGGTGATACTCTTAGTATGGTACTTTCTATAGCCCCTTTGGATAGTTGTCCTCCTTCCATATATGATGAGCAAGATTGGGATGTAAATTATTTTCTTTAGATCGGCTCGCATGTGTGGTACCCTTGTGTGTTTGCTTTATGAGTTCTTTGTGTTTTCTTGCACATAATGTGATCTTTTGTGTTGTGTTTCTTGGTGTTTCTTTATGTTTCTAAGTTTTCTTTGGTTGACCCTTATTTCTCTATTGGCACAAGGATACAAAGGAAATAAATCTATTATGACATTCTTCTATTTGTATCTTCATTCTTCTCTATGTCATAAACTTTGTTCTTTTTTATCTTGTGTTTTCCTTTTGGGGACAATGCAATGCATTGAGACATTTAAGTCTCTTCCATGTTGACCCAAAATATTTTTGTTCTCTCTCTCTCTATGTGATTCTTCCACTGTGTTTGTTGTTCCATGATTATTTGGGGAATGATGTCAATTTTGAGCTCATTTACATTATGGTAGCAAAGATGTATAGTGGCCATAGATATGTGTATCCCTTATGTGTTCATCTCTTGTGTTGTTTGTTGCATTGCATTGGGGGAAACCACTTATCATGAGGTAGCTTCATTTGGAAACATATCATTGGTATAGGGCTTTCTAAATAAGATCTCATGACCTTATCACATGGTATTTATCATTTTTTTACCTTAAAGAAATTACTCACAACATGGTGTTTAGCAGTTGCTTTAAGGTGGTGGCATACAGTCCATTATGTGCTTCACTTTGTTCACACATGTTGGCCTTAGTGATGCGTTGACATTTTTGGCTTCACTTTGTTCACACGTGCGATAAACTTAGTGATGCGTTGGCATGGAATTTTGATCATTTTTGTAGCACCTTATCAGAATTATCAGGGAGTATAATTCTTGGTATGGTTGATATGGGTACACACCTAGTGAAAATCAAACTTCACTAGTCCTTGTGTGTTTCTCATTTTGGTACTTTTTCTAAGGGGCTAACTTAGTGAATATCATACTTCACTAGTTCATGGTGCCTTTAATTTGTGATTCACCTAGAAAATATCAAACTTTGTTAGCCCACAAGTCACGAACTGTAACACCCCTCCGTTTTGGCTCTTTGATCGGCATTGTTCTTCCCTGTTATGATTGTGTCTGATTATGCTTTGACTTTGGTACTAGGTTGCTTTTGATTGCAATTGTTATACAATGTGGATGTTATATTTCGATGTGATGTGATCTTATTCTGATGTTATCTTTATGACATGATTTGGAGTAACTTAGAAGATATCTGATTAAATGATGTTTTATGCTATTGATCATATCTTTGATGTTAGATGTGTCAGTTAGTGATATTGTATTGGTGAAAGGGACGGATTGTATCACTCGCTTGCAAGCGCCCTACAATTCTGAGATTTCCTCTTCACGGTGTGTTTAATCATATTATATATATATATGCACGTTTGACATGCTCTTTGTTGCGGGTTGGCAGGTACATGACATCGACTCCACCTGGTTTCACAAGTTTGAGCGTGTCCATTTACCAACGGTAATTGATTGGGAGATAGTAGCTAGGTTTTCCGAGCCAAGTCATCACCCTAGTCATAACGTGTTGTCGGGTTGTTGTTGGGGTTAGTCGTTTTAACTTGGTCAGTTTCCCCTTGAGTGTTTATTTAATTTCAAATTTTAAAGTTTATTAAATGCTAGGTGTAGTTTAATTAATGATTAAATGTGTTTAATTGCAATGTTGAAATGTGATTTATTTTATTGATTTATTTGATGAAATTAATAAAATAATTATTGGGTTATTGATTGATTTATTAATTAATAAACTAGATTTAGTTTATTAATTAATTAGATTAATAGTGATATATTAAATGAAATAGTGATTTTGGTGTTATTGTATATCTAAATTCAAATGAAATTGAAAATGGAAGTTATATTGGATATTTAGGATTTAATTAAAATGTTGTCTGAATAGAATAGTTATGATTAAATTAAAATAAATAATTAAATAACAATATGTTTTAATTCCACTTTTGAAAAATATTGTTGAGGAAATTATTTATTGGTAATTTTGAAATGCTTATGTTTTATGAGAAATTTGGAAAATGCATAAAGTAGAATTAAAAAATTCGAAATTGAGTTTTGAATTAAAAATTAGAAAATTGGTTTTATGAATTTAAAATTAGAAAGTGGGTTTGAATTAAAAAATTGGAAATATTCCCCCATGTTAATTTTAAAATATATTTTGGGTAAGTAGGATTTTTAGGGTTTTGATCATTTTGGGGAAAAAACCCTATTTGGAAAAAGGAAATGGATCTATGTTTAATCTTGGATTTTTGGGGAGAAAATTGGACTTGGATTTGTGAAGAAGATGAAGGTATGCTTGAGTTGGATTTTGAAGAGGATTTGAAAGCTCCATGGGATCTTGAAACTTTGGAGAAAAAATCAGGTTTCTTGTCTTGCTTTGTTCATTTTGGAAAACTAGATTAAACCCTCTTCATGCTATTAAGAAATCTTTGATATGCTATTTGGAAATCCAATAAAACCATGAAAAATTCATTTAAATCTAGCAACACAAAGCTTTGAGAGGGATTCAAATGAGAAGATTTGATTTATTTGTCAATATGGGAAAACCCAGAAAAATTCATCATAGTATGGTGTTTTAAACTTCTTCCTCTCAGCCATTCCTTGAAGGAAAACTTGCCCAAATTTGGTTGTGATCATGAAAATAGGTATATATATATATATATATATATCTTTTGCTTTGGATATTCAGATCTGTTTAAAAGCGATTTTAAAGGTAAAAATAAAAATTTAGGGCGTGATTGTTTGGCGGGCCAAACAGCGCCCGCATTTTGCGCCACCCTCCACCGTGGGGGTATTTGCCTTCCGCCGTGGCCCGACCCCATGGGTGTGCTGAAAGTGCCGTATGGATCCCAGCCGAGGGGCAGAGCCACATCTTTGGAAACTGCCCATTAGCGGCAGTCTTATTACTTGTTTTAAAAGAAATAAAAAGTTTTTAAATTTCATTCTTTTTATATTTGATTTTTAAATATTTTATTTTATATGTATATTTTATTATATATAAATATTATATATATATTATAATATTATAATATTATATATATGATATATATTATAATATTATAATATTGTATATATATAATATGTATATGTTATTAAAATATATATATATATATATATTTAATATTTTAATTTAAATAAAATTTGTTATATGGAATTTTAGATGGGAGTTAAATTTTATAACTAAATAATTTATTTATTTGCAAATATAATAATATTTTATTTGACATATTTAAATAATGTCAAATAGTAGATTGAAATTTAAAAAAAAAAAATGATTATGTGATTATTATATTTGAAGGAAATTGATATTTTAATAAATAGCCGTAAATTTCAAAAGAAGTGATTTTAAGCTATTAATTAAATGTATATTAAGGACATATTTTGTTTATGTAAAATAATGAGGAATAAAATATGATTAATTGAAATATATAAAATTATTAGATATATTTTAATTAATGGGGTTTTAAATTATTAAATAGGACTTAATCTAAAATGATTATCGCACGGATAAAGAGGAAATGTAATTAACGAATGATCAATGTTTTAATTGAAATATTGATTTTGATTTTGATTAATTTATTTATCTTATGTTGAAATATAGATTAAGTGACTTGATTAAGTGTTTATTTAGTAAAATATCCCGATTTTGAAGATAATTGTTAAATGGAGAGTTAATGATTGACTTAATTCAATCAAATGACCTTATTTATTAAAATCGTTTGAATATGGAATTTAATTGTGAAACTAAGAGATAATGGAAGATTTATTTTACTCAGATATTTTAATAATTAAATTGTTTGATTATGGAACATAATGGTGGAACTTAGAGTTAATGCATGATTATTTTAGTCAGATGTCTTTACTTATCAAATATTTGACTTAATTATAATTTGATTTTGATTATTCTGGGAATTGAGACAAATGAGGTTAAAAGGATAGATTTAAATATAGATTATCCTAAGATGACTTTTGGTTACGTAATAGGAGCAAAGGAAGATTCTTATATTCAAATGAATTATTTCGAATGTTGAATATTTATAGTCAAAGGTTTTATTTTAAAAAGGTAGATTTTAAATGATCAAGTGTTTTCATTTTCAAAGGTTGATTTTATTAATAAATGTAATTGGGAAAATGAAATATACTATTGGTTTGAACTCCTTTGAGTTGTCAACATGCTTTGAGTTACTATTGAGTTGTGCGGATAAGGTCAATTATTTATTTAATTCTTGTGTGACGTAATTGATTGACTTATTATTTAATCTAAGTGCTTTGATAAACGAATGGTTTCATTTATAGTATATGATTGTGATACTAGAGAAATGATTGAATATTTTAGTCGAATGATTGTATTTATTTGTACGCTTTGATTAGAGAAGTTACTTGTAAATTTTAGAGTAAATGACTGGGTTGTAAATACTTCAATGTTGGGAAGTGAATTTGATGTATTTGATTGAGTAAATGCAAGATTGAAAACGGTGATTGACTGGGTTTAGGAAACCCTAACATTAGATATTGAATTGCCTGGAATGCTTTTATATCATGTTTCTTTCATTTTTCCTTGTCGGGCAAATGGGGTTACGGGTCTATGTAAGTCTTCCAGAGAAGTTCTTTAGAGTGGGATGTTTTGTGTAGAGGTTCAATTTGTGAATCACCTTGGGAATGGTGTAGAGTTGTACTATGATGTTGTACCCGGTTTCCACGAACGGGGATTTGTGCCTCCTTGGGAATAGGAGAGGGTAATGTGATTTGTACCTCCTTTGAAAGGAGTGGGTTTTTGTAATTGGTTTCCTCCTATGTTTGGAGTGGGTTTGTACTTTTTTTTCCTCCAGTGTTTGGAGAGGGTTTTGACCTTATTGCCTCCAGTGTATGGAGAGGGTTTTAACCTTGTTTTCCTCCAGTGTTTGGAGTGAGTTTCCTTGTTTTGTTACCTCCTTGGATTGGAGAGGTCATGTTATCTGGTCACCTAGTGTGGTTATAACCGTGTGGGTTGTCTTAGGAGAGTGGCTTGCAATGGGCGCCGGCGCACAAAGTGGTGCCAGGATAACCCTTTGCAAGTTGGTTAATTCAGTAATAACTAAATTAAACTTTTAGAAGCTTAGGTTGCATCAAACATTAAACAAGATAATTTGTGCCTCGCTCATGGGCCCAAGGGCTTGTTTTAGACTTGGGATGAGACGGGAAGGCCTGGAATGGCAAGATCATCTATCTCGGCTTCACGAGAGGTATTTGATTCTGCATGAGTGAGCATGGGCGTAGATTCCTTGGCAGAGGCCACCAGGATAACTCCATGGCGTGGGGTATCGAGCCTAGAAGACCTCCTGATATCCCTTGGACGAGCCATGCATGACACTCCTTCCTAAGTCAATAGTTTTCCGTACTTTGGTATTTGGTGGACACTCTTGATCTATTCTATGTCTGGAAGCAATGTAACCTATGTCGGTGTTGTGAGAGTTCGTACCAGAGTTGTGTGTATGACCGTTCAGTCATGTGATGAGGTCTTGTATTTATTTCGTATCAGTTTTGTGTGGCCCATGTCTAGTGGTAGATGGTCTTGTGTAGGAATTCCTGGTTACTATCTCCTAGCATGGAGGGAGTGGGGCCTTTGGGTTCCACGTGGTCGAAAAGTAGCCGTTTTTCTTAACTGCTAATTCTTCTTCCTTTGCCTCAGGTGGTCGACAAATAAGAGCTCATAAACGCTTTCTTCTGCCCTTCAAGACTTTATTATTGTGTCATTACCCCTGTTATCGAGGTGGAATTTGTAAATTGTAATCATGATTATTGGATTTACCTCATTCGGGGAATAAGTGTTGTAATCATATTGTTTAAATGTTGTTAATTGGAATCTTGAGGTATTTATTATCCTTGTTGTAATTTATCTTGTATGGGTTGTATGTAATCTTATTTTTGTAATTGATTAATGTTTTGGTTTCAATTGATGTTAATTGTTGTTTGGGTTTTAAAGTAATCTTTGTCTCGTGGCCTTAGAGGTTGTTGGCAACGTGTATTCATCTTACATGTTATTGGTACTTAAAAATAAAAATTAAAAAAATTGGTACGTTTAAGTAGTGAATTGCAACTTCCTCTAGGGTTGCGTGGCGGGGCATTACATGAACACCTTTGGGTATGGATCCTAGCATAGCATAGCTTACTAGTCCATGATATTCATACCCTCCTTGTGCATTTTTTGTTGACAGTGTGTATGTTTGTGTATGTTGTCTTGTTGCATTTCATACATATGTGTTCCTTTGTGCTTATGTTGGTTTTCCATGGGATCTTGAATCTTAGGGGGCTTGTGTACTCCCCCTAGATTCATTGTCATCCTATCTCTTCAACATTGAGATAATCAAACCCCTCTTGACATATTTTTACTTTAGTGTGAGTTTGAGTGTAAGTTCATACTCTCACCAAAGTGGGCGCTAAATGTAGTGTCGTAAAATATCACCCTTGAAAATTTCACACTATTTTTTTCTCCCCTTAAGTGTATGGACCTAATTGTACACCTAATTTCTTAAATTATGCATTTTGTGGCCCATTTTAAACATTTACTAACAAATTTAATGTAGAAAATGAAAGAATTCATTTAATATTTTTCCCTCAACACCTTAGATCCAGAAAAATAGGGTTGGGACCTAGTCGCCTAGGGCAACTTAGTCCCCCTATTTTACCTCCAAAATTAAATATGTCAGAGGTTGTATTTTATTATTTGAATTTCAAATGTCCAATATCAACTTTAAAGATTTAATTTTTAATATAAAATTAGAATAATTACATATAAATACCTAGTTATTACATCATTTGAAAACTAACAAGCAATATCTAGAAATAATTGGAAATCAAGAGCACTATCAAGCAATCAAGCAAGTCAAGAATAGTCAAGAGTAGATTTATTGTAGCGATTCAATATCAAAGCATCATGTCAAAGTGAATGTGATTTTTTCATGTTATCATATTGTTTCTGAGATCTAGCCCTTGTAGGTCTTCAAGCAAATCAAGCTAACAACAATCAAGCCTTGAGGAGATCTTGTATGACTTCAGTCCTTCAAGGAATCCATTTTTGGGTGGTGAGTTGCAGTCCATTGTTGATTCATCATTCATTTATCATTTAGCCTCTATCCCTCAAAAGTATAATCTCTCTTTCATTGACATTTCGATTGTGGATGTGGAAACACCAACACAGGATTTGACTGAGACAAGCTCCTATATGGCATAACCCTTTCTCTCTCTTTGAGTGCACGCAGGTTTTAGATCGGAGAAAAATTCAAAGAAGTTTAAAAGTTAATTATTCATTGTTGCATTCAAACACTACACCTTGACAAATTTAATGGAAACTCAATTATCTTAGCACTCGATGATGATCTAACAATGCAACATCTAGGAAAAGAAGGATTTGATCTAGCTCCAAAGGACTATGAAATCATATCTAGAATTCATCTATTGGGACATAGTCGCCCAGGGTGACTTGGTCCTTAGAAATCAACTTCAAATTTATATCACAGGTGCACAAAACTCTGCTCAATCTATTTTTGAAGTCTAAATTTGTTTGTGACATTTTGGATTTGTTGTTTTTGCATCAGAATAGTTATTTGAATCATTATCCTAGTCATTTCATTACATTTCACTCCAAAATCCATTCCAAGTTTGGTCAAGGGAAATTTGACTCACCTTTTAGGTTGTAAGTTAGTCTTATACCTTGTCCAAATTCATCAAACCCCCGCTACTACAAACATTCTAAATGAAATGAGGAAAATTTCCTAAAGGGCCTAGGGTGAAAATCCTAGGCTTGCCTCCCCCATTTTTCTTCATTTTAGTACCCATCAACGTTAGATGGTGTCTTTGAAATTTTAACTTGGAGGGTCATTGCATATTCAATTGACTGAGATAAATAAAATATGAATGCATATTTAGGGACTTTTGGTTCACAAGAACCTTTATTCACCAAAAGGATAAAAGTTATAGCTTTTATTTTTTATGATATGCTTCATCTTTGGATGAAAAAAATGTTAGATTATTTAATAATTAGGATGCTATTTAATTTTTAATTTTCATACATATCTTAACATGGTAGAAATTTGATAGTGGTGTTTTATATTTGTTGTCCTTAAGTTCTTTTTCTAAATAATTGCATTAGAATTGTGATACCCTAAGTACTAGAAATTGAAGTTGTTGCAAAAGTTGAAATTAAGTAGATGACTAAAATAAAACATACTAGAAAGAATCAACACAATAACTTACCTTGGATAAATCCAATTAATCCATAATGGTGGAAGTTGTGCTTCATCTCCACTCCCCTCATGTAATATTTACAAGCCAACTTGCTCTAATGAAGAACATAAGAGGATCTTGGGAAGACTATTTCAATGATCTACTAGCTTGCCTTACAAAAAGTTAACCAAAAAACTCACTCCATTGTCCTACTCAATGATAAACATGTCATACAACTCTATAATGAATAATACATTACCCCAAGGGGCATATGCATACAATTATGTGAGTGCATAAATTACTAGAAACTTCAAACATATTTTGCATGAGAAGATGAAAGAACAAACATATTGGCTCTTTTTTTGGATGAAGCTACTTTGTTTTCCTTATAGAAGGCATGTTTTTCATATTCCAAATTAATTTGCATAACCCGTATTACAAATGAATGAACTAGAATGCTACAAATGTGTATTCATATTTAAAAGTTAAAGAATATGTCAATATATACTTTTTTCACACCTATTATGGGCATGAGAATATCTAGCTCTTCTTAGGCCATGTACATTTGTTTCCCAAGTCTTTCTAGCCTTTGCACTTTTCTTCATGTAATTATATTTTAAAAGAGTGGGTTTCATTTCAAGTTCATTAGTCATAAAAATGTGAAGCTGGTCTAAATACTTGAATCAATTTAGATTTCAACAATTTTCATGACCTAATTTAGATCAAAACTCTCTAGTTGGAAGGATTTTGCTCCTTAAGAGATTAAGGATGCAAAGATGAAGTATTTACCCATGTTCTTAGTGAATTCCATTTGTATTTTCTTGGAAATGACCTTATAGTATTGTGTGCTTCTTTCTCTACTATTTTCTAATTGTTGTCCTCACCTTCAGTCGATCCCAATTCTTCTTGAATATTTAGTGATTTTTTTTTTACTGAAGATGTCAGTTGATCTCCATAATCTAACACAAAGGGCTTTAAAAGGCATGTCTTCTCATTCAAAATTGAATTATTTTAATATCAAAGCATATGTAATCTAAATGTATTATCCCCCACTTATTTAACAATCCTAAAGCAATAGTTGCATTGACATGAAGTCCTTTTTTACTCAAGTAAAGTCGTACCTCATCCCCATCTTAGAACTTGTGCTTAATTCTATGTTAATCGCACCTTGCTTAATTTTTAGCTTGAGATGCATTCAACTTATTTGTAGATGAAGATGAATCTCCTTATTATGTCAATGAACACTCAACTCTTTGCATTTCTAACACAACATATGAGCCAACTTGTAAAGTTAATATAATTTTGCTAGAAAGTGGAAATTGTAGGCCAAGAATGATACATACATTTCATTATTCACCACTTTTACTTTCGACACTCAACATCTACTTCTTTAATAAAAGTTACAAAATGTGTTTTTTTGGATTTTAAAAAATGAAATGAAATAAGAAAAGTTGTGATATTTATGCTTGATTTTCTAGTAAATTTAGTTTACATCACAAAATTTGTGATGTTTCTAGAAAAAGAAGCAAAACAAGTTTTACAAATTTCATCTTTTGTTTTGGTTTTAGCCTATCTAGAAGACAAAATAAATGCGAGTTTTATATTATGAACATGCAAGTTAACATCTTGTTTTATCTTTCAAGAAAAGCATGAAGTTGTGTTAGTTATGTTTTGAGATAGTTATTGAATTGCATAGCAATATGACAATTGATTTAAACATTAAATGATTCAATATTTGGTATATTATTTGAGTAATGAGAGGAGGAACTATATGGTACCAAAACTTACTAATTTAAAAATGTATATAATTGTATGATCTTTGGTAAGAAAATATTTATATATTCTACAATTGAATTTAGAACATTGTGAAAATATAAGCATGTGAATGGAGGAGTGAATTTATTTGCATAGCATTGGGTAAGGTTGATGGAGTGATTTATATGATCTAGGAAAATTGTAAGTCTCTTGTAATTGATGTGTATTCACTTTATCAAGAGAATATTATGACCCATTGTAAGGAAAGTGACAGTGTGGAAACACCTTCCTAATGCAAAATCCTTAGGAAAGAAGTGCAAAAAAACCATTCATTTTAACAAGTTACATACATTGAGATGTACATTCATAGAAAAAAGGAGAGATAAAATATCACATACAGAGATAACACCAAATATATGTGGGAAAACCCTTATGGGAGAAAAACCCACACACCAAGTAAAGTCATTTTGTATTATAGTAAATAGATTACACACAGAGTTATAGACTTCACTCTCAGATGTTAACTCACAACAGCAATACAATCCCTTTGGTCGACCTCACCCCCAGACTTCTATTTGCCTCACACTATTACAATGCTCGTAAAAGCATACAATGTAAAACCACTCAACCACCTTCTTCATCGAGTCACACGCCATTTAATTTTGATACATAGAATTTGAATTTACATTCAATGCATCCTGCTTTCCATCCAATCTAATTTGATCTTAATCACCTCTACAAATCGTGCCACCGTCATGAAGGTCAAATATGCATTTAATTTTGTCACTGGAGTAGTTGTTCCAATGTTGGTTCCCATGTGAGCTTCTCTTGTTCACACTAATGACTTCCATGCAATTCACAACAAGGATGTGAATTGCACGATCATCCAATCAATAATCGCCATCTACATACACATGCCACCAATCGGGTCCCACCACAGCATTCTCCATGGGTCAATGAGTCATCCATCACCATATCAGGGAAACAACATATCGTCTCCCTCTGATGAAATAAAGTCCCACCGATATCCTCTTTACAACTTATTGGCTAGACCCATGTGGTCCCCAACATCCACGCGACATCCTTGTCACTGTCATACGACTGATGTCACCATCCATGCAGATCAATCCCACCATCCATCGGTCATGTCCCCAAGTTGGGAGAAACCCAAACTTCACAACCTCCAGTCAGAGGTTAGGATATTCCTGAAACCCACGACAACAAGAAGATCGCCTTGTCGGGAAGTTATGGAACTTACAAACCATGTGACATGTGTTTTGAAGTTCATAAATCTAACGATCATGCGACCAACCTAATGTCACCAAGTTATAATCTTTCAGAACCCCATGACTTAGGTTTCTAGGTTCAATATTTCAATGATAGGTTGACAATGAAGGCCAACAAAGGTAAAAATGTCAAGTCTTTAAGAGAGGTCCAAGCCAGCAAGTTGAGGCACATTTTCCAACAAGCTCCCGCTTGACGAAGACTTACTGGCTTCCTCTAAACTCGAAGTTATTGAAGGTCATAGGCCCCAAGGCCCATCGAACTAGAACACCACCTATACTTGTATGTGCTCACAAGCTTTGTCAATGCATCAACAACATTCTCCATAGTATCCACCTTTTCCAGATTAACCTTTCCATCTTCCACCATATCACGAATGAAATGATACTCTACATCAATGTGCTTCGTCCTGCCATGGAAAGTGGGATTTTTCGCCAAATAAATAGCACTCTGATTGTCACAACAAATTGTAATCTTCCCTACATTAAACCCAATATCTGAACACAAACATCAAACAGCTTCTTTGCAGGAATGTGTTGTTTCCATATACTCTTCCTCAGTAGTAGATAAAGCAACTATAGCTTTCCACTTGCTTATCCAACTCACTGCACCACCAAATAACATGAAGATGTATCCATTGGTGGATCTTCTGCTGTCAATGTTCCCTACCCAATCAAAATCCACATATCCATGAATGCTAAGAGATCATTTTGATCCAACTAAGTTGCCATGATAACACAAAGAAAACTCCAAGGTACCCTTCAAATATCTGAAAACTCTCTTCACAGCATCCCAATGCAACCTTCCTGGATTTTCCATAAACCAACTAAGAACTCCCACTGCTTGGACAATTTATGGCCTTGTATTGCCATTGCATACATTAAACTACCAACAACACTTGCATACGATACCGTGGTCATGCCCTACATCTCAATAGGAGACTTTGGACAGTCTTCAACAGATAGCTTCGTTCCCTACAACACTGGAACAACTAGCTACTTGCAATCAGTCATCCCAAATCTCTCCAAGACAGTGTTGATAGACTTACTTTAGCTAAGCCAAAGATTTCTACTTCCTCTATCCCTTTTTATTTCCATCCCTAGAATATACCTTGTTGCACCTAGATCTTTCATTTTGAACTTTGCAGAAAATTGATATTTTAGATCATAAATCATAGTCTTACTATTTCCTATGAACAACATGTCATCAACATATAGGTAAATAATAAGAACTCGATCATTTTCAGTTTTGTAATACACACAATGATTATATTTTCATCTTACAAATCCCAATGACAACAAAAACATGTCAAAATTTTGGTACCACATTCTAGGCAATTGCTTCAAACCATACAGAGATTTCTTTAACTTGCAAACCAGGCTTTCTTTACCTTTTTCAACAAAGTGCTCAGGTTGGGACATATAAATTTCTTCTTCTAGCTCTCCATAAAGAAACATTGTTTTCACATCCATCTGCTTGATCTCTAATTCATAGGCAATTGCAAGTGACAAAAGAAATCTGATAGATGTCAGCTTAGCTATAGGAGAAAATATTTCTCCATAATCAATTCCCTCTACCTGGGAATAACCTTTCACAACCAACTGAGCTTTATACTTTTCAACACTACCATCCCTACCAGTCTTCTTAAATAGCCATTTACAACCAACAGGCTTTTTCCCTTCAGGAAAGGGTACCAAATCCCAAGTTTCATTCATTTTCAAAGACGACATTTCTTCATTCATGGCTTCCAACCAGGAATTTGAGTCAGACATATTAATTGCCTCTTTCACAATCCTAGGCTCATCAATGCTACTAATCAAAGCATAGGCACAGTTCGAATCCAACATAGAAAATCCATACCTATCAAGTTGACGCTTTTCATGTGTAGACCTCCTCATAGGCTTAGGCTAAGGTCGTGGTTCTTCATCTTCTTCATAACTCTCAGAGCTACTAGAACTCTCCTTAGTTTCAGGTACACTTTGTAGTTCCTCTTTATCTGTAGTTTGAGGAATTTCAACTACATCATTATTCTTTTCCTTTTTATCTATCTCTAACTGTGGACCAACTATTGAAGGCTTCAGCTCATGAAAGATTACGCTTCTTCTATACAAAACCTTCTCAGTAATAGGATTCCAAAGCTTGTATCCTTTCACACCAATGTCATAGCCAATGAAGATACATTTGACAGTCTTGTTCTCCAACTTTGATCTCTTCTCATTCGACACATGCATATACCTCATAGCCAAAAACACAAATATGTCTCAAAGAGGGCTTCTTGCCAGACCATGCTTCCAAGGGTGTTTTTTCAAAAAGAGTCAAACAAGGTGAACGATTTATCAAGTAACATATTGTAGCCACAACCTCAACCCAAAAATTCTACTCTAGACTAGCACTACTTGGCATACTTCTCGCTCTTTCCATTAGTGTCTCGTTAAACCTTTCAACAACTCCATTTTGTTGTGGAGTATAAGGTGTAGTTTTGTGCCTTTTAATTCCATGATCTTTGTAGTACCTTTCAAAATCTGCAGAACATAACTCACCGCCATTATCCATCCTCAAGCATTTAATTTTCCTTCTAGTCTTATTTTCTACCAAGTTTTTAAACTCTTTAAACCAACTAAATACTTTTGATTTACTCTTAAGAAAGTACACAAATGCCCTTCTCGTATAATCATCAATAAAAGAAACACAATATCTAGACTTCAATAACGAAGGAACATTCACTGGACCAAATACATCATAATGAACATAATCTAGTATGCCAGAAGATTTATGAAGGCTCGAATAAAATGAAACACGGTGTTGCTTTCCATAAATACAATGCTTGCAGAAATCAAACTCAAAGGTTACAATCAACAAGCCCTTCAAAAAGATTTTTATTTTTCAAGGATTTTAAGCCTTTCTCTCCTATGTGACCAATTTTATGATGCCACAACATGGTTTTCTTTGTTGGGAGTTTCACCTCCAAGGAATTTGCACCTAGAGGAGCTTCATTCTCCTCTGCATGAGCAACTTTGCTTATTTTACAGAGACATTACATTGAATAGGACTTGCATCTAGCTTGTATAGAGTACCTATGCATGCACCCTTAGCTAGCACCATTGAGCCTCCAGTCATCTTACAACCTCCACTCGAGAAAGAAACTTGCACACCAACATCATTCAACTTACTAACAGAAAGTAGGTTACGAGTCAAACTTGGTATGTGCAGTACGCCATCAATCCCTTTGATTCTTCCATCAGGGAATTGGATTATGAATCTTCCACAGCCAATAATTTCCAGAGTTGAATCACTTGCCAGGTACATCTTTCCACTAGCATACTTTTCATACTTAGTGAACCAATCTCTATGAGATGTCATGTGAAAAGATGCACCTGAGTCAATTAGCGAGACATCATTAGATGCCTAAGTCACCAAGGCTGCAATGAAGGCATCTGCATCACTCTCAAAAGAGTCATTGTCCAAAGAGTTATTCTTCTTTTTCCTTTTCTCCTCCTTACAATCCTTTCATATATGACCAATCTTCCCACAGTTCTAGCATTTCACCTTGGACTTCTTACTAGGAGACTTTGATCTCATTTAGATTTGGGTTTAGAATTTTTGTCTTTCTTCTTGCCTCTCTCCTTTGATCTACCCTAAACAACAAGAGCCTCCTTGGCCATCTCAGAAGACTTCCTCCGCTTTTCTTCTAACAACAATGAGGCAACCACATCTTCCATCTTGAAAGTAGTTGTTGTACTTCCAATAGCCATTACTAGATGGTCCCAAGTGTCAGGTAAGGAGCATAACAAAAGCATACAACGATCCTTTATTTTCACACCCACAAATGCCAGTTGAGCAACAACATATTAAATGAATTCAGATGGTCTACTACAGATGCACCTTCTTCCATCTTCAAGGAGTACAACTTCTTCCTCAGGAATAACTTATTCACCAGAGACTTTCCCTAATAAATGTCACCAAGTTTCTTCCATAATGAAGATACAGTCTTCTCCTCATGGACATTCAGGAGTACAAAATCGGTCAGACAAAGTCTTATCAACCCTCTAGCTTTTCTATCTGCAAGGTCCCAATCTTCTTGTTTCATACTTTGTGGCATAGTTCTAGAAATAGCAATCCAAAGGTCTCTATCCACCAACAAGTCTTCCATTTTGAGTTTCCACAACTCAAAATTTCTGCCATTGATTTTTTCAATTTCTACTCTACCTGATGTACTTGCCATCTCAAACTATAAACAAGACAATCAATTCTTCTTTTGCAAGATTCCCACTAAACAAGATTAGCACAAAAAAACCAGCCCTACTCACAAGGATAACACAACTGACTAGGTTTTGATACCACTTGTAAGGAAAGCGTTGGTGCAGAAATTCCTTCCTAATGCAAAATCCTTAGGAAAGAAGTGCAGAAAAACCATTCATTTTAACAAGTTACATACATTGAGATGCACATTCACAGAACAAAAGGAGAGACAAAATATCACACATAGAGATAACACCAGATATACGAGAGAGAAACCCACACACCAAGTAAAGTCACTTTGTATTACAGTAAATATATTACATATAGAGTTACAAACTTCACTCTTAGATGTTAACTCACAACAGTTCAATACAATCCCCTTGGTTGACCTCACTCTCAAACAACTATTTTCCTCACACAGTTACAATGCTCACAAAAACATGCAATGTAAAACCACTCAACCACCTTCTTCATCAAGCCTCACGCCATTTAATTTTGATACAGAGAATTTGAATTTACATTCAATGCATCCTATTGTCCATCTAATCTAATTTGATCTTGATCACCTCTGCAAATCGTGTCGCAATCATGAAGGTCAAATTTGCATTTAATTATGTCGTTGGAGTAGTTGTTCCAATGTCAGTTCCTAGGTGAGCTTCTTGCGTTCATATTGATGACTGCCACACAATTCATAACAAGGATGTGAATTGCACAATCATCTAATCGATAATCACCATCTGTATACACACGCCACCAATCAGGTCCCACCACAACATTCTCCATGGGTTAGCGAGTCATCCATCGCCATATCGGGGAGACAACATATTGTCTCCCTCCGATGAAAGAAAGTCCCACCGATATCCTCTTTACAACTTATCGGCTCGACCCATGTGGTCCCCAACATCCACGCGACATCCATGTCATTGTGTTACAAATGACCTCTCCATCCATGTAGACTGGTCCCACCATCCATCGGTCATGTCGCCAAGTCAGGAGAAACCCAAACTTCACAACCTCCAGTCGGAGGTTAGGATATTCCTAAAACATATGACAAGATCACCTTGTCGGGAAGTTATGGAACTTACGAACCCTGTGACATGTGTTTCGAAGTTCAAAAATCCAACAATCATGCGACCAGCCCAATGTCACCAAGTTATAATCTTTTAGAACCCCGCAACTTAGGTTTCTAGGTTCAATATTTCAGCGATAGGCTGACAATGAAGGCCAACAAAGGGAAAAACATCAAGTCTTTAAGAGAGGTCCAAGCCAACAAATTGAGGTACATTTTCCAACACCCACAACCTAGTGCTTGTGAACAAAGTATGTGAACCCTTGTTTCAAGTTTTTGTTAAAAGTGTTTTCAAATTTATTTTATTTTTAATAAATTTTAAGGACATGAATGGTGTTTCTAATGTAGTTTTCACCATACTTCAATTTTTTCATTTCCAAATTATAATGTTCATGATTGTATGTAGTCATTTTTAAGTTTAATTATGTATAAACTTTTTTATTTTGTAATTAGTAATGTTTGTTTATGTAAATCACAAGTTAATATAAGTTACCTAAACCAAATAATTTTTCTCATTCATAATGTGAAGCTCAAGTTACAAATGACAAAGGTATGGATTTGTGATATTTCATGTAAATGTTTTTTGTTGGATTTATTATATCATTAGATAGGCATATAGGTTATTATAGATTAAATAATAATAAATTAGCATTCACATGTTTATTTATTTTTTATTATTTAATCTATACTAACATATATGCCTATTTAATGATGTAATAAATCCAACATTTTTTTAGAAACAACTTTCCTTTGAAATTCCATATTTCGAGTGTTTCAAAATCCCTCCTCTAATGCTACATATGAGAGAACAACTCTCCTTTGAGAGTCCACGTCTCCTCTGAATGTGTCAATATCCCTCCCCCTATGATGTGGGAACTAATCCCTCCTCTCCTAGATACAAAATAGCCTCAGCCAATGTATATACATTAAATGCACCCACAAGAACTTCCACAAAATTCCAAGCCCCCTTGTTCCATGAAAGGACACAAATACATAAAGGTTGTTTCTCATGCAATGGATTATCTTTGAACGAGAAAGTAGTTCGAGATGACAAAGTTCCTCTTGCATCCAATTCCTCCAACCTACAATACATAATCTTCTTTTAAACTCCAACTATTAGATGTTGGATGTGAGTATTTGAGAATCTTGAAACCCTTGCCAGACGTAGCACATATGACCTCAAGAATACAAGCAATGTTTAATATGTGTGTGTCCATGTAAAAAAGAGATGTCAACTTCAATCAATAATACACCCATTATAATATTGTGTAAACACAAATAAATCCTCCTTATATAAAAACTTATATCTAAAATATAACCCTCACACCTAAAAAACCCTATATCTTGAAGAATAAATAATTTTACAAAGCCTCCTTTATCACTATGCAAATATTCTAGTCTTAAATGTGTCTATACCAATGCACTTTGTCAAATATATTACATCAATTGTTAGATTTTAGTTTAGATTAGAATAATAATAAAATAAATTAATATATAGATGTTAATTTATAAATAAATAGATATTAGCTAATAGTCAGTAAATTAAGAAATAAATTATGTTTTTAGCTTGATTAGTTGAGAAGTTAAATTTCCATAAATAAGTTAGCATCGAAATATATTGACTTTATAAACCACTGCAATGTAAATGATAAAGTATCTAGATTGAATTCAGATTCCAATACTCAATTTTGTTATTTATCTGCAATAATGGTGTAGTCATTTGCTCTTCCATTTTAACATGATATCAAAACAACGAATTGAGCAATATGTTTGTCTATGAGAAAAACTATTGAAAAAAATTATCATTTATTAGAAGGAATACTTGTGAAGATTGTGTATGAGAAGAGAAGGTTAATTCTTTGTTGGGTGCTACATTTGAACAATGGACGATTAAGATGTTGCATAGACAGTTGTCGTTGCACCAAAAGATCGACCTTTAATGTCCGATAAAAAAATATCACATCTTTATGCTTGTTGCACTTGAATTTTTATTGTATCTGATGACATTGCAACAACCAAAAGAAAGACTCCAGCCCCTGGGAAATAGAAAAAAACCGATGCAACACTTTCTGGTTCCAAAAATCTAGTGTTTGTGGAAGGCAATGATTTGATCAACACGTCTCTTCTCTATCATGTTTGTGGAAGAAAACATTTTTGAGGTAATTGTTCAAAAATACTCGCTGGTATGAATTTATTGTATGAAATATGAATGCAAGAGCTCGTGGAAGTAGCGTAAATGCTAGGGAGGAATAGATGTGAAGTTAAATATTGCAGACTGGATATGAAATAAAACAATGTCAAAGAAGTGTTAAAGGGAATATGTGGGTGACTGGCATAGTGTAACGTTCCTTTTTTTTAATAAATTTGCAGATTCAATACTTTTTATGTAGATGGTGTGTGACAAGAGCATCTAGGCGTAAAAGGTACACGATTAGCATTTTCAAATATATTTGTTGTAATATATCTGGCATAGTGCATCGATATAGGCAGATATAAGACTAGAATATTTGAGAAGTGATAAAGGAAGCTTTCTAAAAATTATTTGTTCCTGGAGATATAAGGTTTTAGAGGTGAGGGTTATTTTTGAGATATAATTTTTTATAAGAGGATCTATTTGTGTTTATATAAATATTATAATGGGTGTATTATTGATCGAAGTGACATTTTTTTTCAACATGGATACACACATATCAAATATTGTGTGTATTCTTAGAGTCATATGTGCTACATTTGGCAAGGGTTTCAAGGCTCTCAAAGACTCGTGTACAATATCTAAGGCTAGAGTTTAAAGGAATATTAGATTGGAGGTTGGAGGCATTGGAGGCAAGAGGACTTTTGTCATCTTGAGCTAGCTTCTCACTTAGAGATGATTCATTGTATGAGAAGCACTAGTCTTTATATTTGTGTTTCTTCATGGAGCAAGGGGGGGCTTGGCATTTTGTGGAAGTTCTTGTGGGTGTAGTTAATATATCTACATCGGTTGAGGTTATTTTGTACAATAGAGGAGGGATTGGTTCCCATAGTGCTAAGGAGGGATATTGACACACTTGGAGGAGATATGGACTCTCGAAGGAGAGTTGTTCTCTCATATGTAGCATTAGAGGAGAGATTTTAACACACTCAGAGGAGATGGGGATTTTTAGAGTAAATTTGTTCTCTCATTATGCAAGGAGGATGGGGACATTTTATGTTATCTCATGTTGTACAAATATTTTGCAAGTTTAACAACCAAGAGATCCACTAATGGCTTCAGTTTGATGTTTCCTGGGTGAGCGAGGAGAATTGGTGGAGGTGCTTCATCAAAGTCTCCAAAAGGGTTTGTGTTCAATTCTTGCAGTGTTCCACCCTTTGTTGGAATTGAAGTAATAATAGGGGGGATGTTGAATTTATTACATCATTCTAGATAGGCATATAGGTTAGTATAGATTAAATAATAATATTTTTCATACAATGGTAAAAAAGGTTTGTTGATGGGTGTTTTGTACACTTTCTCAACACAGGCAATGCGTATGTGCACTACCTCTCTTGAAAGGAAATTTCCAACAACAAGTTGCTGAAAATCACCCCAAGGTCTCTCGGGTGTCAGGTCATGACTTGCATGGAACTCCTTAGTTGATGTTTGATGTGATTTTGTTGGTAATCACAGGGCAGATTTACGTAGCTGGATGCAGAGTGGATCTTAAAATTTGAAATTTCTGAGATGGGAGTTGAGGTGTACTTTGTTGTAGGTTCAGACAACAACCTAAAACTTTAATGTTTTCCTTAGGTTTTGGCTTTACAATATGCAATGAACCTTAGCACAGGCTATTTTTAAAAAAAAAGGGAAAAAAGAGCAGGGGAGAGAGAAGGTTCCTAGATCTACAACTAATTGTGAACAGTAATCATGTAGTTCCTCCCATGGACAACTTCCTTCAAAATTTTTTTCATTAACCAGAAAATTCACAGTCTCATGAAATTTGTGCTATCTTCTAAGGCCTGCAGATATTTCACCATTCATTCACCATATATATGCATGAACAAAGATAAAAGTGTGGAGCAGCTTTGAGTTCAAGCCCAGACTAACTTTACACAACCATTTACCAGCAGCAAACAGTAAAAAGCATGGACTAGGAAGACATCTACACAGCAGAATTTTCTATGATCATGGAACAACATTACCAAAATCTATTTAAGTAGTTTAAATCTAACTAAAACAACAATGTAAATCTAAGTAAAGCATCTAACAATCGAGATTGAATCATGAAACATGTGAAGAACTCAGAAAATGCACCAAGTCAATGTATTTTCATTAGAAATTTCTGCAGCATGTCTTTACAACAACTCAACTCTCTTTAAAATGAGAGGAGACCCCCTATTTATAGTGCCCAAAAAGTAGAACGAATGGCCAATATTTAATCTCATTGTGTGGCCAAGATTCACTACAAACTAGGGTTCTACCAACTCCCCCAAATATATTACAATTTAAAATACAATTTTGTCTTCATCCCTATTTCATCTTCTAGTGACAACACTATAGCATTTTGTCTTTTTTTGATTGCTCTTTTTGTTGTAGCTATTCCTTTAGAAGTTCTTCACTGACAATAGGGTTTCCCTCCTACTTCTTCAAAGCTGCATATGCCATAAACTTCAAGATTACTGGCTGGAGTTTGTCAACTTCCATGATCTCGGACTGCAACACTTGATAACTCCATTCCTTTAAGTTGTCCTCAAGCCTTTTCTAGTCTTCATCATATTTGGCAGTGTGATCTCTGAACAATTCTGACTGGGTGAAGGCACAGGCGGAAAAACTCATGAAATCCGTTGTTATCTCATCTGAAATCCCATCCTCCATCTTCTTCTAGAAATGGGGCTTCATTTTCTCTGGATCAATTTGCACCACGGGTATGTCGTATCCCATCATCAGCCTCAAATATCGGGCACAGTCCGCCCTAATTTATTTGACCCATTCAATATCTGGATCCACTTTATCCATTACCTGCTCCAACCTTTCTCTCCTATTATCAAAGTCCTACTTCCACACATCAACTAGCCAATGATCGTCCCTTTTTAGTTGCGAGCTCATTTTTCCATGTGGCTTTTGGTAGCTAGAGGATAGCCTCAATCTTTGGATAGGTGGAATTATACATCACAGGGAAGTTGGTGCAAAGTTTCTTTGTGCCTTCCAAAGACTGCTGTAAATCCAGGAACTTGTTGGTTGTTCAAACAGCCCAATTGATACCCATGTTCCCGACGTATAGAACCTGTCAGAACCAGCTCTCTGTAGTTTTGTCTAAGTTCTTTCTCTTTTCCAGTTTGTCAATTTGTTCCTTAGACAGCAGTTGGGGTGGAGCCGCAGACGTGGTAGGCATGTCTTCAACTAAAGACCATTGTTGGATGTAATCTATCAAGTCGGCTACTTGTGCTTTAAGCTCATCTTTTGAGACTTTATCTTGTTGTATTAGATGCACCACCGTAGCCACAGACTCCTCGAGGTGCTCCACCTTTTTCTCTCTAGTAGCAATTCCCAAGTTGATGGTGGAGATATTATAGCTTATTCCTTCTTGGCCAACCACTAGCGTTGCTATTTGCACAATTCGGGACCCAAAAGCATCCATCATTACCTTGGATCTAACTTTGGGCTTCTTCTCCTTCTTGGTTGTGATCTACGCTCAGGATAGGATGGCCTCTAGTCTTGCTCTAGAATCCTTTGGGGTAGGAGTCTTCTTTTCAAGCTGCCTCTCCAACCATTCAGCCATAGTAGATTTTCCCTTGGGCGACTCTCGATCACCCTTACCTTCTTTTGTCTAGATCTTTGTTTGTTCACCTATGGGAGCCCTTTCTTCCACTTTAGTGTTGTCTCCTTCTTCCTCATCGGAGTCTTCGATGAACATGAGGCATTTGGTGGGAGGCTTAGTAGGCAATCGCTCCGTGGGATTTCTCCTATCTCAATTCCTTTCCTTTCTTCAACTTGCTTGTCCTCGTGCACATGCTCCTTGGCCTTGTCTTTTTCTATATCTCCTTCTTCTCTATAAGGAGGTGGCACATCCTCCAGCTGTGCCCCTGTAGGGAGTTCCACATCTTCTGCTGCCCTGACACCTTCTTTCCCTTCTCCTCTAGGAGGTGACCTTTCTGCCTCTTCTTCATCATCCTTCAATTGTCTGGCCATTTCCTCTTCAAGATCATCATCAAAGGTTTGTATAATGGTTCTACCACTTGTACCCTCCTCTTCATCTCCTCTCTCGGAAGACCCTGTTTCTTCTTCTTCGTGAACCACCCTGTCAATCAGCTGGTGTTCATACTCTGGGTGTTTTTGGTACTCATCAGCTTCCTCCATTGCCTTCGAGGCTTCTTTCTCCCGCCTCTCCCATTCTTCAGAAATTAACATTGTGGCCTCAATTGCTGGCGGTCCTGTTGGAGGTTGTGAAGGCGTAGCATTGGCGAGGACTTGCGCTAAGGCAACTTGAATGGTCGGATCCAGAAAGATCTCAAAGGGGACATTTTGCATGTGTCACGAGAAAGCCTTTGGTAATGCTAGTGTGGGCATTGGTGTTGTCACTGCTGCTAATGGGAGTGATGTAGTAGGTGACATGGCGGCGGAGGAAAGCGGAGTAGTTGCGGTGGAGGAAGAGTCAACCATTATTATGGGTTCGGCCGGGGGAGAGGAGGTGAGATGGACTGAGATGTCCACCACAGGTGGGGATGTGGTGAGCATGGCCTGGGAAATAGGCAAAAGGGTGGCAAAGACAGGGATAGCTGGAGGAGGTTTTGGTTGATCTGTTTTCCCCTCCTCACCCTCTTGAATTGTTGGCTGCTCTGCAGCGCTTTCCATCCGTTTGGGCCTCTTAGAGGGTGAGCCCCCTGAATCTTTCCTTGAATAAACCTTGGGATCTGGAGACTGTTCTGCTTCAATCCCTTTCCTCTTCTTCGATCTTGTGAGCGGAGGAGATTTGGATGTCCCACCCATCGAAGTTGTAGCAGCGACATCTTCCATGGCACTAGGCTCAATCTTGAGCCCTTCATATGTCAGGATAACCCCTTGTTACTTTAATTGGGCTAGTTGTCCCTTAACCCATTCTTCAATACACACCACGATGGTTTAGTTACAATATCAAGGTCATCGACCTCTTGCTCATCCCAATCTATTGTAGGAAATGACAAGTTAGCGGCTACGTTATATCTGGGATCCATGATGGTGCTCTCATCCTCCTCAACCTGATCTGGTACGGGAAACAGTTGCACCCTTCTTACCAAGTATGCAGTCATCCGCATGTAATGCCTCACGTGCACCTCCTTGTCATCCTAGCAATCTGCCCATAAATATTCAACATGATGCAGGTGGGCATACCTTTGTCCCAGTGCCTTTCTTACATGCCCATATGGGTCCACCTATGGGCGAGCAGTGTGTAGGTGGAAATGGTACTCCGCCAATTCCTTCTCAGAATTCCCAGTGTACTAGGAAGTTTGTAATTTGTACATTCCTTGGCCGAAGGCTAAGGGATAAGGGATCCCTATCAAATGTCTACTACCGAGGAGTGAATGCACATGTTGCAACTGTCGGGAGAGCTCTAACAGTATGATTCGGTTGTTGGGGTACCGGGACAACTTATTCGGCCTTTCTGTGAAACCCTGGGCACGAATATATGTGAATTTGGGGTACTATATGAACAAGAAGGCATATTGTTTCAAGAATGCCCGTGCGCTATGAGAGACCCTTCTCTCAAAATCTACCCCAAGCAACCTGATGATGTGGCTGATGAAGGCATCATTCACCCTTCAGTACTCCTTCTTGAAGTTTCTGAACTAAAGCTGGGGATATCTGTCATAGACTTGCAATCTTCGACCAGGCTCTTCATCAGGCACCACAAACAGTCCACTGTATTTCCTCTGCTCAGCCAGTGAGTACACCAGATAGGATGTCATGTAGAACTTAGAGGTCTTCTTCACATCCATAAACTGCTCGTGGAAGCAGTCGCTTATGATGCCTCCCCAGTAGAATGGGGCTTTTGTGGTGACATCTTCGTCCCCATGGAGGATCTGCTCAACGAAATATATCATCCATTCTTGGAAATACATAGTAGTGGGGAGGCCCATTACCATGCTCAACATGGTTACCAGGTTGTGGTAGTCCTCATAGAATTCGCTGCGAAAGAGTTCTTGAGGCACCTTTGCAGCGCTACCCCTTTTCTCCTTGAGCTAGTACTAAGTTATTAAATTTTTGCAGCCCATAGGGTGCTCATCCCAAGTTGTCTTACCTTCCTCCATGGTGGGCACCTCTATCTCCCCAAAGGTGGGAATGTGAAGTTTTGGTAATTGCCTCAACCGACATATCAACAAGGATGTTCCCATCCCTATCAATGATGGTTCTTGTCTGTGGCTGGTAGGCCTACCGGCAAGCCATAACCAATTTAGGGGCTATGAGAGACGGGGGGAAGCCTGCAACTTTTTCTATCCCACTTTGATTAATCTTGCATTTTTAGTCTTCGGGTGAAACTTGACCCTTTTCTTAAATTCATCAATATCGACGTGGCCGATATTGGTGTCTGTGATTTCCTTCCAGTCAGTGATGACTTTTGAATGCAAAGGCTCATCCTAGAACTGGTACTTCATTTGGTCCTTAGCCTCTTTTCCATGAGGAGTCTTGCCCACTTTCTTTCCTTTGTCCTTTTCTATGGGTTCCCCCGAGGGTCCTGCACCCGATTCCATATATCCTGCAAACAAAGACATAATGAGTTCAACCAATTATGAAAGCATTAACATTAGTTGTAATCCCATCGACGAAATCCAATCAGATAATTCATCATTCATGAAATCAAACCTTTACTTCAAGACGTCGTTAGTCATTTTCTGGAGGGATTTTGGGAAAACCAGGCCCAAGGGGTAGGACTTCCCTTGCAGGAATGTTGTTTTGAAAGGGAAAACAAGGTAGGGAAATCCAGGTGTTTTCTCCCATCTTCATACTTTCATGGTTTGAAAGGCTCGTGTCAAAGAGGGTCGAATTTGAGCACGTGGGTCGAGATTGGTTTTCAAATTTGAGGTTATTTTGATCAATTTTGGAGATCCTGAAGGTTCAAGGCCGGAAAGTTGTCAAGATTTTGTTGTTTGAAATGACCAGGAGGAAACGGAGTTCTGAGGTCAGAACTCCGGGGTCTGGGACCCGTAGGCTCAAAAGATGGTCGATGTTCACTTTCGGGTTCAAGGTGTTCGGGCCTGAAGGGGCGGGAAGCCGTCAGGGTTTCGTTGTTTGGAACGACGATAGTGGCACGGAAACCTGGTGGGAGCAGCCGAGCGGACCGGACCCAACATCAAGTTTGGCCGCCAGTGTTCTTTGTTAAATTTTTTCGAAAAATGAGGTGGCGGAACCCGGAACTCAGGAAGACAGGCTTGTTTCTCCCTTTTGCATCGAATGAAGGGGGACGAAACCTCGTTGGGCGGAGCTCGGTGAGGGAAAGGATGAAAAATGGACGGTCGAGACTCAGGAGGTGGAAGGTCACTGATAGGTGGTCGCTCCGAAGGGGAGAAGTTGCCACGGAAGTCCGTGGACTAGGACCCGGCGACATGACGACACAGTCTATTCTGCATTCAACTTAGGGCGGAAAAAGGGAAAGCCGACCCCAGAGGGTGGAAAGGTGCACTCTCCTCACCGTTTTGGAATGATGGAGGTGAAGCGGAATCCTGGGGATGGAGTCCCGCGAGAGCGGGCCCAAGAACCAAAGATTGAGGCTAGTTTCGAGTTGTTTGTTT